>JADBJO010001577.1:317500-409112 GCA_016801955.1 Conus betulinus | reverse complement strand
CCTGTGAATGCCTTGTTACACAACACACACCACACTTGCACACACATACACAAAGCCACGCATATACACACCCACATGCAGATACAGTTGCAGACAAACACGGGCACACACACACACGCACGCACGCGCGCCCACTCGCGCTCGCACGCAGACACGCGTGCGCACACACACACACACACACACACACACACACACACACACAACATTTACACACACACAAGTTTATACATACACACCAACAAGGTCAATGGCGCCGTCAGATGGTATTGAATACGCTGAATGACTCGTGAAATGCCTTCTTACACACACACACGCACACACGCGCGCACACGCACACAACACACACACACACAACACACACACACACACACACACAACCCACACACACACACACACACGCGCACCGCGCGCGCGCACACACACACACAAACGCCACTGGCTCAGTCAGATGGCATTAAGTAATACGCTTAATGACTCGTGAATGCCTTGTCACGCACGCACACACACACACACACACACACACACACACACACACACACACACACACACACACTTGCTGTCTGCGCTCCTAACAAGGTAATTGGCAGAGTGAAATGGTAAGGACTCGCCCCCATGATGTCGTGGCCTCTCTGTAAGGTTTGGTTCTGCTTTCCCTCTGCCACCCCACCTCCACTCCCCAATAGTTTTGTGTGTCCTTTTATGCTAAAGATCTTGCGAATCCTGTACTGCCTGTATAAGGTTTAGTGTCTTCGCCTACCCCCCTTCCGGCTCTCGTGTGGTCTTTTTATTAAGTAAGTTAATGCCCCCCCCCCCCCCCCCCCCGCCCCTCCTACACGGCTTTATCTCCTCCCCCCCTCCCCGAAACCAGATTTCGATCTTCTTCCTATTAGAATTGGTGTCTGTTTTCCCGCAACAGAAATTTCGTGTCCTCCTGTTGGTTCTGTGTCTCTTCCCCACCACCCACCCCCCCCCCCCCCCCGACGGTATTGGTGTTCTCTAAGAGCCAGGTTTTTTTTTTTTTTTTTTTTTTTTTTTTTGCCCCCCACTTTGCAACAGGGTTTAGAGCCCTCTTTTTTATAATGTTAGGTATCTCGTTTTTCGACCTCAAGGTTCTTCTCGCCTTTCAAGAAGGTTCTGGGCCTCTACCCCTCCCCCTTCCCCAGGGTTTAGCGTCCTTTTTGTCTGGGTTGGGTGTCTGTCGAGCTTCCCGGAGTCGTGCCACACACGCACGCACCACCGCCAAAGCAAACTCCGCAAACGCGCGCAATCACTCCTTTCACCCAAGGCGCGTGAAATAATACGCAACACCAAAAAGTTGGCTTTTTCCTCCCCCTCCTCCTACGGGAGAACAAATATAATTAGTACATACAATTCTCAAATTAACTTATCCACACCTCCTCTCCAATGGGGAGGGCAACACAAAATAAACACAAACACACCTCCTCTCCACCAAGGAGGTAACACCTGGTACTGTTTCCCTTCAATTGAAAACGTTCATAAAACATGGGGGCTATGTCACTATCCATCATCACCGTATTCATACTATACACCATTATCTTGTAACCTCAACACAGAAGATCAATCAAATCACGATTCACAACAGTTGAGGTTATATAGTAGAGTCATAACATCATTGGGGATTGCGCCAGAGTCATTCTTCATCCACATGGGGAAATGCACCAGAGTCATTCTTCATCAACACAGGAGAATGCGCCAAAGACATTCTTCATCCAGTTTCTTCAGTCCCCAATAATACCACCAAAAACAGCCCTCCCCGGCCCAAAGGGGCGCTGCCTGGCTGGAATCCTCCTGCCTGAGGAAGGGTACTGCGGACGAGGTCCGCCACCCGTCCCAGGCTGAGGTCAGGTCCGGCACCTCCACCACCTTCAAACACTCCCACCCGTGGCCCGGCGTGAGACGGACAACCTTAACGATGCATCGGCCTTGCATCGGTCTTCAATCGCCGTAAACAGACCATGGGACTTCCCGGCTGGCGTAGAGCAAGTGATTATAAAACTTTCTAGCTAAGTTAAATAACGCGCGCAGCGCTCCCAAGCAGGACTCACCCGGACCACTACCAACAAAACGACGCCGTACAATCACATGATCTCTTTTCTTTCAATACCCCAATACCACTGACTTTCAATCTTCAGACTGTTGATATAACCTTCACACACACCTGTGCACATTGCAGTGTGTCTTTTCCCCTTCGCAGGGTTTAGTGTCCTATGTCTATGCGATTCAGTGTCGCCCTCCCTCCCTCCCCCGCTAGTGTTTTGTTTCCTACTTTCTGTAATGATTGGTGTCTTCTCCCCCCCCCCCCCCCCCCCCCCCCCCCCCCCCCCCCCCCCATTTTCTTAATTTTCTTTTAATTGCTTTTCTGCAAGGTATGGTGTCTTACCCTTTAGGCTTTCCACTCCATAATTTCATGTCCTACTATGATCGGTGTCTGTTTTTGCCACCATAAATCTGTGTCTTTTTTTTCCCCTGAGGTTCGGTGTCTTTCTCACCCCGCCCCACCCCCCACCTCCCACCTCCCTTGCTCTCCGGGGGTTTCGTGTCTTTCTATAAGATTTAGTGTATCTTCAATCCACCAGGTTTCGTACCTTCTTTCCATAAGGTTCGGTGTAAGCCTCCTTTCCCGCCCCTTCCCTCCCCCCCCCCCCCTTGGGGTTTCGAGATCCCTTTCTGTAAAAAGTTTGGTGTGTGCCCCCCCCCCCCCCCCCCCCCCCAAGGTTTCGTGACCTCTTGTATTACGGTTCGGTGTTTCTTTCCCACAAAAGGATTTTATGTCTCTTTCTATAATTACAGTTTATCTCTCTCCACCCCACCCCACAGGGTTTTACATTCTCTTTCCGTTTTGTTCAGGTTTCGTTCATTTATTTCCCCCCCCCCCTGTAAGATTGTCTATTCCTCCCCCCCCCCCCCCCCCCCCCCCCCCCCTCCATCCCTCCTCGTCCACCTTGGGTGTTGAGTCCTCTTTCTGCAAAGATTCGATGTCTGCTTCCCCTCCCCACCTCCGCCGTCTCTGGAGTTTCCGTTTCCTTTTTCTACGAGGTTCGTTGAGCCTACCCCCCCCCCCCCCCCCCCTGGGATTCCCTGTTCTAATGTTATAGGTTGTCGGTTATCTGCCCCTCCTGCCCTCCCCCCCCCCCCCTCCGCACCAACCCAGGATTTTGTGACGTCTTTTCTGCGAGGCTCGGTGCCTTTCTACCATCCTCCCCCACACCCGGGTTTTTGCAGTCTCTGTTTATACAAAGTCGGTATGTTTCGACTCCTTCCCTTGAAAGGGTTTGCTCTATTCCTAAGCCCTTCCCTCCAACGCACCCATATACACAGAGGGTTTTCGAGTCCTTGGGATTCGTCGTCTCTCCCCACCCACCCCCCCCCCCCCAACCCCGCCCCCGAATATCCGTGTTTCAAGTCCCCTTTCTAGAAGTTTTCGTTGCATAATCCACATTACTACCCCATCCCTCCCTCCCTCCCTCCCCCCTCCTTGGTTTCGTGTCACCTTTTCACAAGTTTTGCGATCTCTTCCCACCCCCTTTTCAAATTTGATTGATCTCTTTCTAGAAGGTTCGCTCTTTCCCATGACAGGGTTCGTGTTTCTCTCCCATGTGACGCGCTATGTCTTCCACCCCCACCCTCGTCCACAGAGTTTATTTTTTTTATATGGTCGTTTTTTTATCTTCTTTCCATGGCTGAATTTTCTTTCCTCTTTTACACAGTGTTGGTGTCATCCTTTCAGCGTGTCTTGGTTTCACTAGTTTAGAGTTTTCTCACAGGATTTACTGTCGTTTTGATAAGGGTTAGTGTCGTCCTTTCAGGGTTTACTTTTCTCCTTTCACTGACTTTAGCGTCGTGCTTCCATATGGTTTTAGTATCTCCTTTCAGAGGTTTTGTGTCCTTTCATGCAGTTGAGTGTCCTGTTTTCATTGAAACTGTCTTTTGCCATTTGCGCGGATTGATGTCGTCTTTGTATGTTTGGGTTTTGTTGTTGTTGTTTTCTCTCAGCGATTTATTGTTCCTACGTTAATATCGTTTAGTGTTTTCTTTTTGTTGAATTGAGTGTTCTCTTCTGGTACATTTTGTGTTCTTCCAAGGGTATCAGATGTTTATTGCATACAGTTAAGTGTCTTCTTTCCGTAGTGTTTAGTGTCCTTGTATTGTTTTGTGTCTTCTTTTCATGGCGCTCTGGATCCTCTTTTCGTGAGGCTAAATGTCTTCTTTTTTAAGAGTTTATGGTTTTCGTCGTTACAGTTTATTTCCTTTGTCACCAACTTTAAATGTTTTTCTCCCATAGAGTGCAGTCATCTGTCACCACATGCAGTATATATTTTGAAGGGCTAATGTACTATTTGAGTACGGTCTTGTGCAATCGTCTTTTAAATGTTTTAGTTCTCTTTTTCAAATGGCTGTTCTGTGTAGGACATGGCTTCAATTCATAGGATTTAGAATGTTATTCTTTCTCATTGTTTAATGTCTTGTTTTTAAAAGGTTTTAGTATTAAGAAGGTGTGGTGGTGGTGGTGGTGGTGGTGGTGGTGTGTGTGTGTGTGTGTGTGTGTGTGTGTGTGCGCGCGCGCGTCGGTGTGCTTCCCATCTGCAGCAGAGAGAAGAACCGGACAGCTGTGCGAAGGTAGTGCTGACGCTGGCAGTGACTGAATGAGGGATTTCCGGAAGAACCCTGGATCGACTGGCACACCGATAGATCTGCCACCAACACAATAGCTAGGTGAGGGTCCGGTGTCTTGTGTCGGGTTTTCTGAGGTGTTGGAACTAAAGCACTCTTCAACCGACAAGAATTGCTTCGACTTTCTGAGCATCAGTAAACGCACACACACACACACACACACACACACACACACACGCACACACACACACACGAACACACGAACACACGCACACACTGTTTTGTGATGGAGCAGTTCTGAACCCCTGGAAAGTGTCATGGCAGTCATAGTGCTACAGTCCCCAGACACTTGCCGACACTGACATCTTGAGGTCAAACTCAGCACGTGGAGAGGGAACTGGAACTCAGGCCATTCTGAGAGCAGGGCACGAAAGGTCACGTGATTTTACGTTTTAGTTTGTAATGATACAGGTGATGATCTTATGCAGCTCTATTCTGGTCCGTTTTGTTCATAGCGACCATTTTTCTAATAGTGTTAAAAATGGAAAACGTGTACGTTTTGATACGGAAGTTGGTGAAATACTTTTAATGTTGTTCAAATGATAAGTCTTGTTAACTAAAGTATTGTCTTATGGGCAGAGAACAGAAAAGAAAAAAAAAACAAAAAAATCAGATCAGTTTTGCTCAATTGGGTGAGTGGATAACATTTATTTACACAGCAAGTCAGGTGTTGAAAGGAAATACTAACGCATCTGTCAACAGGAGCAAGAACTGCTGCTTCATTGGCTGCAGAGAGAGTGACCAGGACACGTGAATGCAGCGGATCACAAGCTTCACCAGCGTATTGTCCAAAGCGGTGTTCATAGCACCCGGTTCTTTGGAGGAGTTGTCTTTTTTTTTATACGGTTTGATCATCTCCCCCCGCCCCCCCCCCCCCCCCCCCCCCCCCCCCATCCCCAAGGACTCGGCGTCTTTTTCAGTCACAGGATTCAGTCATTTAGTTTACATATTTAACGTCATCTTCATTCAAAGTATTCGTATTTTACTGCCCCCTTCTTTCAAAAGTGTGCGTCTTATTTCTCGAGACTTAGAATGTCCTTTCTACAGAGTCGTTCTTTCACATAAACAGCATGTGTGCTCTGGGCTCTTATGTCGGTCTTCTGTGGAACATGGATACATCACGCGCAGGGTACCAGAGGAAGTATTTTCTGGAAGAGCGTGAAAGATTGACTAAAAGCTTTGCAGCGTATTGAGTGATTCAGTTATCTGGAACATGGATACGTGTTTTCAGATAAACTGGGTCTGGCTATAGTGCTGTTGAGGAATCTTTTGGCCCTCCCGAAGTGTGTCCTTGTGCGCACCTGGTACCTTCTGATCCGAGTATCCATAAATCCACAAAGTCCAGCATGATAATCACGTGTTAACATATGGATCCTTCCATAGGTATTAATGTCTTTCTTTCATAGGATGTCGTCCGTCAAATAGCAAGCGGCGTTCTCCGTTCATAGGATTTAGTATCATCTAGTTTAGTGTTCTTTCGTGGGTTTTTTTTTTAGGGATAAGTGTCTTTTATAATAATATAACATTATCATATGATTTTGTGTCCTCATTTCACAGGCGTTAGCATTCTCTCTTCTGTTCAGTGCGGTGTCCTGTTTCCGTAGGGTTTAGTGTCCTTTCATGGAGTTTTATATGTCTCCATTAACCAGTATAGTATCCTTGGATTTAGAATCCGTTTGGTGTCATTTATTTTTACAGGACTGGGTGTAATAAGCTCCAAGCAGAAGGGGCGTCCTCGAATCAACACATCCATGACGTCAGTGTCAGAACTGCGCGAACGCTTCGCCAGAGCCGATGTCAAGGCCCTAAAGGACTGCCCGACAGACAGCGCTTCCTCATGGTGGAACCACATCCACGATGCCACATACCAGTCCGCCTCGGACACCTATGGGAAGAGAGTGAGGAAGAATGTGGACTACTAGTTCGAAGCAGGAATTATGGAGATAGATCCTGCCAAGCGAGCCGCACTCCTCGATCACAAGAGAGAGAGCCTTCAAAGAAGACACTGGCCGCACCAAGAAAAGCTCGCAACAACGCCCAGCGAATTGCCCATAAATGCATCAGTGATTCAGATCTCCGCTGACTGCGGCAACTTCCACGTCATGTGCGAGGGCTTGAAGAAAGCGTTCGGCCCTGGTGCCATCAAGATGCTCCTCTAAAATCTACCTCGGGGAGGTCATCACCGACTGCAGCAAACAGATGGATCGATGGGCGGAGCACTGCCAGGAGCTGTACTCCAGGGAGAACTCGGTCACCCACACAGTCTTCGAGAACTAACCCCCCCCCCCCCCCTGCCATAGAAGAGCTCGATGCCCAACTCGTCATTGAGGAACTGGGCAAGGCATCGATTTGCCAGCGAGTGGTAAAGCTCCGGGCAGCGACGGCATTCCGCCAGAAGTCATCGAAGCTGGCAAGAAGAGTTCCCACCTCAGTAACCTCCATGAGCTTCTGTTGCAGGGTTGGGGGGACGCGACAGTACTCCAGGACATGGCGTGGTGCAAGAATCATCACGCTATACCAGAACAAACGATCGCAGCGACTGTAATAACTGTCGTGGAATATTCCTCCTTGGCATTGTTGACAAAGCCTTCATCTGCGTCATCCTCAACAGGCTGCAGCTACTCGCCGAACGAGTGTATCCAGAGGCACAGTGCGGCTTCAGAGAGCTGCGAGGTCGACGATCGAAATATTTTTTCCTGAGGCAGCTACAAGAGAAGTTCCGCGAGCAGAGACGACCATTGTTCATCGTCTTCATCGACCTGATCAAGGCGTTCGACTTGGTCAGTAGGTCAGGCCTCTTCACCCTACTTACAGCAGATTGGTTGTCTCCCCAAAGCTCCTGAAGACGATCACATCATTCTAGGACAACATGAATGGCACTGTCCAGTACGATGGTTCACTTTCGGACCCCTTCTCAAACAAGGGTGCGTGCTCGCCTCCGACACTCTTGGGCGTCGTCTTTTCCCTGCTGCTGCGCTATGCCTTCCAGCAGTCTGAAGACGGCACATTCCTCCACACTAGGAGGGACGAAAGCCTCTTCAACCTGGCACGCTTCCGAGTAAAGACGAAGAGCAACTCCCTGAAGATTACACTAACACCTAGAAAAACAGGACACTATACTGTATAAAGAGGGACATTAAACTCTATGAAAGGACACTAAGCCCCACGAAAACGGTACACCCGCATCGAAAAAAAAGACAATGCAGGGAGAACCTCTTCACAGACGACGCCGTCCTCGCTGCCAATAAGGGGGAAGCGCTACAAACGGCTCATCACCTGCTTGCTGATGCCTGCGCCAAGTTCAGGCACCATCAGCTTGAAGAAAACGAACATCATGAGCCAAGACGTCAGCAGCACTCCCCGCACACGCATCTTCATCGGTGATCACACCCTCGAAGTGGACGACGACTTAACTTAGCTGAGCTTCACCATTTCCAGCAACCTCTGTCTGGACGCCAAGCAGAACGTGCGGATCGGCAAGGCAGCAACAGCAATGGCCCGTCTAGCGAAGAAAGTCTGGAACAACAACATGCTAACGTCAAACACCAAGATGAAAGTGTACTGAGCCTGCGTGCCGAGCACTCTTTTCTACGGAAGCAAAGCATGGACCTTATACTCTCGACAAGAACGCAGACTGAACGCCTTCCACCTGAGCTGCCTCAGAAGACACCTGGGCATTACTTGACAGGATCGCAACAAGGACGTCCTTGCCCAGGCAGGGATGCCTGGCATACTCGCCATGTTGACACGAGGTTCCTGTGCTGTCTTGACCACGTCAGCTCATGGACGACGGTCGCATCCCAAAGGACTTGCTGTACGGCGAGCTGGCTGCGGGCATCAGACCCACAGGACGGCCCGCCCTTTGCTACAAGGATATGTGCAAGCGCGACCTTAGGGCAGGCAGCGTCGACTTAGCAGACCTGGAGACAGCAGCTTCAGACTGGGTCAGCTGGCGGTCCACCATCAAGGCCGGCATCAAGCAAAACAGAGCAGAGGCACAGTGGGAAGAACGGAGGCGTCGCAGACGGCAAAAAATTGCGTCAGCACCCACACAACACTTAAAGCCGAGACTTAACCTGTAGCACCTGCAACAGTTTGCCACTCGAAGATCGGGCTCTGCAGCTACAGCAGGCCTGCAACTCCACAACTGACTGATCCACGGTGCAACATCATGGTCTCTCGAGACCGATGGATGTCATCATCATCGAGCGTGATAAGGTATGAGGCCCTCTTCTCATATTGGTTGGTGTCCCCCTTCTTTAAAGAATTAAGGTCTTCTTTTGTAGGATTATTGTACTGTTTCATATTTTAATGTGTTTCGTCCATAGATCTTAAAGCCATTTCTGTGATAAGTTCTACTTCTTTCTACCATCAGGTTTAGCACTCCCCGTTCATATAATTTAACGTGATCCTCTTTCAGAGTGTGGAGACCTTTTTGTAGAGTTAAAATAACTTATCAAAGGCTTTTAGTCATAGTCTCAGGATTTAGAGTAATCCTCCTTGAGATTAAATGTCTCACTGGCTTTTAGTATCCCCTTTTTTCCTCTTTAGTTTCACTGTTTACGAACTAAAGGCCTTGGTGTCCTCTTTGCATGATATATTTTCTTCTTTCTCACGGTTAAGTGACCCTCTCTTCAGAATTTAATCAAAGACTTTTCTTTTGGCAGGCCGAGAATTAGTCTACCAGAGAACAACAGTGCTGCGTGCAACATCTTCCGGGACAACTAACATCCTCACCAAGAACATTCAAGTCTTGGGGAAAGGACTGGCAAGACAACACTGTGCTGCAGACAACTGACGATAATGTAAGTGCAAGTTCTGTACTTTAAAGCAGTTCTTAAGCTGGCGCTTAACTGGTAAGTTTTGTCCTTGCAAGGCAGAAAATAGAGACAGGTAGGTGGTAGTCGTAGTTAGAATGATTTGGATTCCAGGACTTCGTCCGTTTTTTCTTTTTTTAACTGGATTCTTGAAGCATACCACCTTACTATGCGTCGTGAAGTGGATCTCCAACTCTCCCTCTCCCCTCCCTCCCTCCATTCTCCCTACACCACCCCTCCATGCCTCACCGCCTTTCTCGTGCCCCATCTTCACCAATTTTACTGACTGATCTGCTACAGGGAACTCGGCTGTCGGTTCTTTAGTAACTTGATGCTGAGAAAAATATTCTCCCTTTTTGGTCAACGCACAGAACAATTAGACATCAAACGCGTATTCTTGAACAACAGGAACAGAGGAAAGGGGACAAAATATGGGAGGAAATTCTAATATTGATTTTAGCAACAGTGCAGAAACTAGATTTTCATCGGGGACGAGAGATGGAGAAATGAGGCGTAGTGGAAGAATATTACGCTAAACCATGCGAAGGGGGGATGCTAAACCTGATGAAAGAAGAGAGTGTACAAACATTCTTTTCTTACTTAAATCTCACACGCTCACGCACACACAATATCCCCTCAAACTACGCCACCCCCATCCACTCCACAGACTCGTGTGCTCTCTAATCTTTTTTTTTTTTTTTTTTTTTTGACAAGCGCAGAGATTTTGTTTGCATACGGACAGGTAAACAATATTTTTGGAAAAGGGAAACATTTTGTATTTTAGAAGTGTCTCCACGATAATTCTATTATTGATTCAAACTGAAAAAAAAACAAACACCCAAAGCATTTTACAGAAGTGCTTTCGGTTTTTGGAAACCTTCAGCTGACCATGGAAGTCGGCATCAAAACTAGTTGACGTAATGTTTTTTTTTTTTTTACGTCATTAATCCCCACCTCCACCCCCTTACTGTATGACAAATAGCGATGTCTGGGTGAAGTCTTGATTCAGTGAAAGGCAAAGTTCCCAGGGCAGATTGTTCATGTGAAACCAACTAATCCCACACATTGAGACCAAATGGGTAGCTGGTCTTCAACTTGCGTCTCCACATCCTCTCTCTGTCTTTTCTTTTCAGTGTATCTGTGGTCTTTATGAGTTCGATCACACATTTCAAATCTGACAGCTGGTGTCCAGGTCCACAGAAATGCGTACCACAAGTGTATTTTGCTTTCTGATGATATCGGAGCGATGACCACTGAAGCGTGTTTGTAGGGTGTTTCCCGTCTCGACAATTACTGTACATCCTGGCAATGTCCACAGATGATCAGGTACACTTTGGTTCGTACTTTTACACGTACTGAGTCCCTTACTTGAAACTGGTGACCCGTGCGAACACTCTTGAAGGAGGTTGTTTCCTCCAGGTGTTCCTTGCACAGAACACATCGTTTCGCTGTGCATTTGAAGCAGCCTGGTACCAATGAATCTGTAGCAGACGCTTGATGTTACATTGCTGGTGGTTTGCTGGGCATCAGAAGGTTCCTCAGATTGCGACAGTTACGCTCACAGCAGTTGGAGGTTTGGGAACGGCTCTCTTCATGCGTCTACTTCTGTGGAGCTCTGTCATTTTTTCCTTCAGCCAAAAGGCCAGAGGAGGGTTTGAAGGGTTAAGGCGGATAACAAATGGCACCCTGCCTGACTGACGGTTCCTCCGTTGGTACTGGAGTGCATCCTTCCTGGGAAGTGTCTGTGCCTTGTTGATGGCGGAGTCCACCAGAGCTAATGGATAGCCACGGTTATGTAGGTGGTTTCTCTGCCCTCTGCATCGTTTCAGGAACACATCTTTACAACAGATTCTTCGCAGGCGGACAGTCTGCCCGTAGGGGATGCCTCTCAGACAGTGTCTAGGGTGGCAGGAGCTGAAGGGTAGGTACATGTGAGCATCCGTGGACTTAGTGTGAAGGTCTGTGGTGATTGTATCCCCATTGATGCTCATGTTGACGTCCAGGAAAGGGAATTCTGTTGTTAGTTTTTTTTTTCCATCCACAGGGGCAAAGAACTCCAGCATCAACGGCTGTGAAAAACGGAGACCAGGGCGGTGAACTCGGGGAATCCTGCTTATTACTACTAGGAGAGTAGGCGCGGTGGTCTTGTACTTAAAAATTTTACCTTTTTTCTCATTCCTTCCGCATTTACCAGTACAGCCCCCACCCCCCCCCCCCCACCCCCACCCCCCCTTTCTTTTACACTTTAGTTGTGTTTTTGTAGGCCTAGAATGTTGTTTTTTAAACATGAGTTCAGTATGTGTTTCGTAGGAGTGGTTCGCGTGTGCTTTCAGGTGTTTGTCTTCTTTTCCAGAGGATTCAGTGTCTTCACTCAGCGTTTCTTGTACTTTTCATTCAGGTTTGTCTCCTTCCATAAAAGGGCTTAGTGTCATATTTGTCACGGTTTATTGTCTTCTTGATTCACAAAATGTTTTCTCTCTTCGGGTTTTGTGCGTCTTTTTAACGTTAGTGTCGGTCGTTCAAATGCTTAATGTAGGTGCTCAGGTTTCGTATGTCGATTTTTTGTGGTACAAGGACACAAAACGGGGGTACCCAGAGGAAATATTTTCTGGAAGAGCATGAATTTTGACTAAGCTATGTAGCAGGTCTCCTACTTAGGGATCTGGAACATGGACGCACATGTTTTCGGATCATCAGGGAGTGAGCTGCAGAGCTGTTAAGGAAGGCTCTAGAGCTCTTCCTGAAGTATTCCCAAGTACGCACCTGGTACCTCCTGAGCTGATCGTCCTTTAATGCACAGAACATCTGTCAGTGGCATGATAATCAGCGTGAACATGTGGGTCCTTTATGTTCTGTGGTGATTTCACTCCATAGATACAGCATCTTACTGTCCGAGGTTTAAGCGTTCCTCTTTCTTACGGCTGTAGACTTCTTCAGTGAGTTATTGATCGGTCTGAGTGTCTTCCTCCCATAGGGCTTATAATCTTTTCTGTCAAGAGTTAGCGTCAGCGTCTTTCGTAGAGAAAAATGTTATCCATTCATATTGTTTAGTGTAAACGTCTTTCAGAGAGCTAGTCTTTGTTCTGTAGGTCTTTTCGAAGGCTTAAGCCTCATTCACGGTCTTCTCTATCCCAGGTGTACTGTCTTTGTTCGTAGACTTTACTGTCTTTCTATTCTCAGCGCATATGAACACAATTCTTAAGCTTTTGTTTGTACTTTTTATGCTTTAGTGTATTCTTCCTCGGAGTTTACCTGTGACCTCTTGGTTTTTATTAGTCCCTTCTTTAGAACGATTTGGCGTCATCTTTCAAATATTTATTGATGTACCTTTTATGGGCATTAGTATGTTTCTAGTATAATGTTCTTGTATAATGTTTTTTTTTTTTTTTTTTTTTTTTTTTCAAACGTTTAAATGTGAGAAAGGCAATGGGCCCTGATAATATCTGTGGAAAAATTGTTGAAGGTGTGTGCTTCTCAGCTCTCCTATGTTTACAGTCGTTTGTTTACCTGGTCACTTAGAGAAAGTATAATTCCTGTTTTATGGAAAAATGCCACTGTATGTCCTGTTCCCAAAAAACGCAACCCAAGCTGTTTAAATGATTATCGACCAGTTGCCCTCACATCTGTTGCAATGAAATGTCTTGAAAGAATTGTCCTCGGTTATGTTTTAAAAAAGATACTACACAGTACCAAGAGCCGTTTCAGTTCGCATACCAACAGAACAGATCAACAGATGATGCCACACTCACACTTCTCCATCATGCTTTTTCACACCTCGAAAAACCTGCCTCCTTTGTACGCATTCTCTTTATTGATTTCTCATCAGCATTCAACACCATACAACCACATCTGATGGCAAAGAAACTCATTAACATAAATGTGGGTAACAAGCTCATTCTTTGGATAATTGATTTTCTTACACAGAGGACACAGTCTGTTCGATATCAAAGTGTTGTTTCGTCTTCCAGAGTCATTTCAACTGGCGCACCCCAGGGTACTGTTTTATCACCAGTGCTTTTTACTCTGTACACAAATGATTGTTCAGGAAGTGATTCAACTTTGTACATTAAATATTCAGATGACTCAGCACTTGTGGATCTTTCCAACTCTGATTCTGTTAACTTCAAGGAGGTTCAAAGATTTGTTGACTGGTGCGATCATAACTATCTTGATCTGAATGTAACAAAAACGAAAGAAATGTTGATTGATTTTAGAAAGAATCCAAAAGCTGTACCACCCCTTTTTATCAAAGGTGCTGAAGTAGAACGTGTTGAATCATACAAATATTTAGGAACTTTTATAGATAATAAGCTGAATTTTAAATCCATGTTGAGTATGTCCACAAAAAATGTCAAACCAGATTATATTGTCTTCGCAAGCTGCGATCATTTCATGTGAATACTGACATTCTTCGGACATTTTATTCATGCTTCTTGGAATCTGTTCTAACTTTCTCATTTATGTGTTGTTATGGTGGGTTGACTGTGAAGAGCAGAAATGTGCTTGAGAAAGTGGTGAACGTGGGAGGAAAAAATCGTTGGTGAGAGACAAAAAAGTCTGAGTGAGCTATACAGGTGCCGTGTTGTTTGTAAAGCGAAGAAGATTACGTGTGACCAGACCCACGTTCTTGCAAATCAGTATGACCTTCTTCAGTCAGGACGAAGATATCGATCGGTTAAATGCAGAAGTGTCAGATTAAAACAAAGTTTTATTCCCCTGTCCATTGATTTTATGAACCGAGAAGATGTTTAATTGAAATCCAAATTCCTCTATATAAATGTATGTCATATGTGAGAAAAATGGGTAATGTGGCTAAATTATTGTTTATTTGCTGTGAATGTGTGTGACCACAAATTAATTTCTCAAATTGAGATAATAAAGTTTACTTGACTTGACTTGACTTGAGATGCGAGTTTTACCCTTCTAGACGGCTTAGTTTCCTCAGTTCACATACTTTACTGTTCTCTTCCCCCAAAGGTTTACTCTCCTCCCTTTCAAAGCAATTAATTACGCTTTTTTTAGCGTGTAGTTTCATATTTATGTAGGGTTTAGCGTCATTTTCAGAGAGGTTTTGTGCCCTTTCGTATGGTATTTTCTTGGGGTTTATTTTCCTCTTTTCACAAAGTTTAGGATCCTCCTTTCATGTGGTGCCCCCGTGGGCCGGCCTTCTCGTGGCGGGGGTGTTTCTTGACCAACCTGCGCCCTCCCCTTTTTCTTATCTTTCCTACTGTTCGGCCTACCGTGTCTTTCACTACCTCTCTTCACCCATAAAATCTCCCCCACGTCATCTGCCGCCTCTATGTGTCGTCTTGTTTCTTCCTACCCGGTTCTTCATTCTGTTTTTTTCATCTGTTTTTTCCAGCCTTCCTTTTCAACCCTTTTTCTGAGACCTATCGTAGTGGTGGCCCTAAGTCAATCGCAGTCTAAGGTGCTGAGCCGAGAGAGATGAATGGCTCTGCGTTAGTGAGTCGCTACAACAGTCCTGTCTGGTTGTGTGGGACGGTATCAGGCAGACGGACGCCCTTCGAGTTCTTAATCGCAAGTCCTTCGTAGGGCCACCCATTGTCCCTTCCCTAGCATGGCAGCTCTCCCAGGGTGACTGTTGAATTCCTGCCATCGTTGAACTTACGCCTTATGAGTAATCAAAACAATCATAAACTAAACGTCTAAGAGAATACAATTCAGACTCTGAAGAAGAATAAGGTTTGTTGCAAAGCACAAAGAAGTGTGGCTGAGATTCCAGGTAGTAGTCGATAGCTTCCAGGGTCTCAGTGCATTTCTATTTCAGAAATGGTTGGAGGGTGTATCAAAGTCCTACTCCGAAGGAAAAAAAAAACAAACAAAAAACAAAAAAGACGGGACATACCTTGTGAAATGCCCGAAAGAACATTCATCGACCCAGCTTAAAAAGACAGATGGGATGAAGGCAAAGTTTGGTAGCAGGGAGGTCTTTGTTAAAGTGTCCGGCCATCGTACGGTTAACTCCTGCAAGGGAGTGATACGTTGCGGTGATTCGAGACATCTTAGATTTGCCTTGAAAGACGCCTCAGAAGCTGAACTGAAGGACTATATTTTGGCGGAGCAGGGAGATCTGGATGTGCGGCGTCTTTCCGCTTTCCCAAAAGGAGAAAGGATGCCCACATTTACGTATATTCTGACGTTTGGCATGGCGCAGATTCCGGTAGATGTTAAATTTTTCTACGGAAATGTCCAGGTAGATGTCTTTATTCTTTCACCCAAGCGCCGTTTTAAATGTCAGAAGTTCGGACACATAAAGGACAGGTGCAGGGCCACCTCAGAAGTCGGTAAAAGATGCGGCAAAGACGCTCATGACATTAGTGTCGCATGTGACGCCTCTTGCGTCAATTGTTCCGGGAAGCGCGCATCCAGCTCCAAAGATTGCCCTCAGTGGAAATTGGAGTGTGAGATTCAAAGGGTACGAGTGTATGCGTGTTTGACATTTCTTGACGCAAAAAGGAAATCCTTCTGGCAAAAGCTACTCATCTGTACTGATGTCAGATCCAAAGATGATAGATCAGGCAAGCCAAGCAGATCTGTGTCCATATGCATGTCCAAAATCATTAAACAAGTCAGCCTCGCCCAATCAGACTTCAGCTGTGTAAAAAGATTCCGCCGCTTCTGCGTCGGTTGTCACACCTGCACCAACATTATCTTTGTCGAGATCAGTTTCTGAGGGTGCTATGAAGTCGAACAAAAGTGATTTGAGGAGAGATTTTACTGGGGTTTCTCCACAAAAGAACAAGTTATCGGGTGGTTCGGAGGGTGCTGGAGACACCCATCACAGGCTTAGCCTAATCCCCCACCCAAACCACCTAGCAAGTACGAGAAACAGAAAAAGAAATCTACTTCAAATCGCCTTAAAAAGGGCCAAACCTCTTTTACCAGCTCCAACAGGTTTCGAGGACTGTCTGTTGAAGAGATGTCTGATTTTAATGACCTGATCTTTTGTTCAAACGCTGTATTTGATCTATTGTTCTTTTGCATCTTACCTTATTTTAACCTTTTTTTATGAGTATTCTCCAGTGGAATATAAGAGGGTTGAGGAGCAGTTATGAAGATTTGCTCTTTTATGTAAATTTTTCTCCCCTAATATTATTGCATTATAGAGCATCAGATTCAGCAACCGATTCCCATTAGAAACTGTGCATGTTTATCTAAATATCCTAATACAAACTCGGGTGGTGTATGCCTTTATATCCATAATTCTCTTCCTGCAGCTGAAATTCGATTGAACACTTCTTTACAAGCTGTGGCAGCAACTGTTTCTGGTAAGAACACTTTTTTCTGTATGTTCCATTTATCTTCCTCATTCAGAAAATATTTCCAAACAAGACCTCGAGAACCTAACTGAGCAATTGCCGTCACCGCTCCTTCTCCTCGGAGACTTTAATGCCCATTCTCCCATTTGGGGAGATCCGCGTTCGGATCACAGAGGACAGACGATGGAGAACCTCATTTCCGAACATCAACTATGTATTCTGAATTACGATCAACCAACCTTATATTCACTCGAATCATGGAACTTCCTCAGCTATCGACTTACCTCTTTGTCCTCCCTCTCAACTTTTAGATTACAAATGGGAACCTCATGAAGCTTTATGCGGCAGTGACCATTTCCCTATTTTATTAGAAAGTTTGGCGACATCTGATGATGAGACGTCAGAATGTTGGAATTTGAAACATGCTAATTGGGTCTTGTTTGAACTTCAACACAAGACCAAAATAACAACAGTCATTCTTTCTCAGTCAGATCCTGTGGATAACTTTACTTCTATCATGATGGATATAGCGTCTGATTGTATTCCTAAATCTGTGATAGATCCTAAAAAAAACTCCTAAAGTGCCTTGATTAAATAATGAGTGCAAGAAACTACTAGAAATCGTAGGAAAGCGCTTAGAAAATTCCGAAAACATCTGACGGAAGAAAATCGAATTGAGTATAAAAAAACTAAAGTCCTAAGCGAAATATTATCATCAAAAGATGTAAAAAGAACTCGTGGCGTAACTTTTGTTCCTCCTTAAATTCTACAATATCATCTGCTCGAGTATGGAAATCCATCAAAAGAATCAAAGGGAAAGATCTCCTGGTTTGAGACATCTGAAAATCAGTGGGAAACCAATTTTGGATACAAAAGACATAGTAAGCCTCTTGGCCTCTTCCATCTCTCAAAATTCATCTTCTAACCATTATTTTAGTAAATTAAAGAAAATTAAAGTAGACTCAGAGAAACACCATCCTCATTTTTTTATCTGACAACTCTGAGGACTATATTGCTCTATTTTCATAGTGGAAATTGGACCAATCCATCCACAAGTCTAACAATTCAGCAGTTTGGTCCTGACGAGGTTCATTATGAAATGCTTCGTCATCTTCCGGTGGAAAGTCGTTCTATTCTTCTTCAGATTTATAACGGTATTTGGGAATCGGGAAGTTTCCGCGAGAAATGGAGGGAAGCTATTATTATGCCCGTCCCTAAACCAGGCAAGGACAACTCGGATCCGAATAACTACCGTCCTATAGCGTTGACGAGTTGTCTTTGTAAAACTATGAAATAATGATCTCGTCGCGTCTCTTGTGGACGCTAGAGGATTTATAAGGGTTTATTGGCCGATATTCAATGTGGTTTTCGTAAGAAAAGGTGTTACTATAGACAATCTTGTACGTTTGGAATCTCTTGTGCGAGAAGCCATCGCTCGCAAACAGCATGTTACCTCTATATTTTTTTACTTGGAGAAAGCATATGACACCACCAGGAGGTACGGCATTCTGAGAAATCTTTTCAACATGGAGTTTAGGGGCAGGCTCCCTGTTTTTATTGAACACTTTTACAGGATCGTTTGTTCCGTGTGCGTTCAGGATCAGTTTCGTCAAACTTCTTTGTTCAAGAACAGGGAGTACCCCAGGGAACATTTTATCTCCCTTGTTGTTTTGAACGTTTTTTTATATGGTCGTCCTGATTTAGCTAACGCTAACAAAGGTTAAATAGTTGCATTTGATGTCATGTGTAAACTTTGTGAAATGAACAATAATTCTATGAAGTAGTAATTAGTTTTACAAAATATTTGATATGCAAATACTGTTGTGTGGTGCAGAACAATCACATTTGGATAACGCTTCTCTAACGGAGTATTCATTTATTTACACCGGAAAAAAATATCTAGGCGTAAAAATGCGAATACCAGATGATTTTGTTCACGGAGAACGAGGCAGAATATCCTTAACACTCGGCGCTTGTGCTTACGTTATTCGAAACTGAAACAAATCGTATAGAAGAACACAGATTCCCTTTCAAGGCGTCCAAGATGCTGTTAAATAAAGCCGACAGATCGAAAGCATAATAGGCATCTAAAGTTCATAATGTATTAAATGCTCATGTTAGAGATTGAAACGCTTATTAATGGCAGATTTGAAACCGCCATAGAAAAAATAGCGATAGATTTTAAAGACCACAGTAGATCCCACCAGTTTCATGACATCGAACCATGTCTTAAGTAAGATTTAAGTGGGAGTGTAAGATGCGCATTGATGAAATTTTGATTAGTTGTATATGACATAGCAGTGCGCAGGTTTAGATGTAAACAGATGTTATATAAAAAATTTACAAATTGTAGAAATGCGACTGAAATTATTTTCTCCCCCTCAGGGAACTTAGATATCAGTGTATACCGGCTAAGTATTATAACAATCTAAATCACTTTAATGACATCACTTACGGCACGGAAAAAAATGAATTAGAAACTTTGCAGGCAAGTGCGGAGAGATTCAAGGGGAGAGAAATACGGGTGTTTTGATTAATGATAATTTTAACTATGTTAAACTGTAACAACGGTTCATCATTTATGTGTTCTGAAAGTTGTTTGACATACCAGGTAAAATTTTAGAAAGATAAGAGGTTTTTGCTTGAAGAAGACCCAAGAGGTCGAAATGCATCGTGTCTTGTCTTGTGCTTTGTCTATGTCCTTGGCGGTAACTAACTCTAGGTATACCAGGTAAAAGGTTTTGATTTTCTCTTTCTCTAATTCACACCCATTCAGATGGGGCTTTGACCTTTACGAATACATTTCTGAGGTCTGAGTCTCTCTCTGGCTGTCTCTTTCTCACTCTGTCTGTCTCTCCTCACGTGGCAGCCACGCCCACGCGCCATGCTTCACGTGTGCGTGCGCACGCGGCACACACTGACATGAATTGGGTTGGTCCACGAACAGCCGGACTGTTAATAGTTTCTTGAGGCTGAGCCTTTAGATATAAATAAAGGTAACTGGCATCTTGTGGTGCTGAAGCAGCAGTACTCCTACGAGACCTCTTCTAATTAACGTATTCATTCTGAAATGGTGGACGTTCATCAACGCAAAATAAATTCTTTTTGTCTGAGTGTCTGTCTGCATCTCTCTCTCTCTCTCTCTCTCTCTCTCTCTCTCTCTCTCTCTCTCTCCTCTCTCTCTCTCTCTCTCTCTCTCTCTCTCTCTCTCTCTTCTTTTTTCTCGCTGTCTCTTCCTACTCCCTCTTCTTCCTTCTTATCTCCCTCAGCCCTCCTCTACCCCCCCCCCCCCCCCCCTCTATCTATCTATCCAATCGTGGTCAGACGTGTATATGTGCATAGTGCGTGCATGTGTGTGTGTGTGTGTGTGTGTGTGTGTGCGTGCGCGTGAAGCAACAAGTGTAGGCCTACATTGCCTTCTATGACGCAAAAGGAAATAAACGGAGGAGTCATACCATACGAACCACTTTTATCCAACGAAGAGCTTAGTCAGCACATTGTCCGCCAAAACTGTTGGACACAGAGTGACCGAATCTGACCTTTTTTGGGGGGAAGGGGGTAGAGAAACTGATTTGTTATTTTTTGGTGGGGTTGTGGGATGGAGAGAGAGGGTGCAAAAACAATGACTAAGAGAACGAGTAGCAACGACAAAAGGAGACGAAATAAAAGTACGAAAAAGGCAAGAAGAAGAAAGACGACGAGAAGAAGACGCACGAATACACAAGACAAAATAATTATGAAAGGACATAGCAGAAGCTTGGGTGGGGTTTTTTTACGTGCAATCCTTGCCCAGGAAGAGGCAGATACAGTTAGTAATAAGTCGCGCGAAAAGGAGATGAAAGAAAAGTGAGGAAAAAAAAAAGAAAGAGCAACAACAACAACATCATTATTAACAACAGCATCAAAAAGACCAACAAACAGTTACAAACAACGGAATTCCAGCGAGGTTGATAGCAACACGACGACGGAATTGAACTCACCGCTTCGACGATCACACTGCCGTCATCATGACGTCACCATCATGAGGCCAGAATCATCATCGTCGTCGTCATCATCATCATAACAAACATGGACAAGATGAAGAAATGTCTGCGCAGAGGAGAGTGGCCGTGCAACAAAGGACTACGGAAACAAGAAGAAGAAATTACTAACACCAATTCCCACGGCGCGCTATAGACGGTAGATAAAAAACTCCCCATTGTGCCTGCCAAAGGATGGATCCGCCCAATGTGTCACCGCCAGACACGCTAGTGGTTCCAGTTGGCTCGGACCATTCCGTGCCCTAGGGAGCCGAAATTGGCGTCGTGGTTTAGAGTTACGGCTGAAGACGACTAAGCTTACATGGTGGCTATGTGGATAAGCGTTCGGCAAGGAAAGAGATAAGCGTGGGTCAGGGGTTTGAATCTTATAAGCTCTGTGTGTCTGTCTGTTTTTTATGCTTGCTTTAAAAAAAAAAAAAAAAAAGGAAAAAAAGTTTGCTCCACATCTTCAGTAAGATATCCAGTCGTGATTTGAATACCGGTCTTTCCGACCTGAGTCAAGAGACCAAGGAAGCCCTTGTGTAACATGTATCGAAGAGCGTGCGTCAGGGAATCCACATCATCAAGAATTGAATAGTAGTTGGCGAAATTCTGGGAGGAACTCTGTTTAGTAGGTAAAAGGAAATGTACAGAGAGAAGAAAAAAATTGTGAGTGTCGCCATACTCTGACTCCGTGCGCTCTTCGAGGAGAGCAGTTCCGAATTTGATACAGAGAATGTTAAAATCAAAATACAATACAATAACAATATAAATCAAATAGAATGTAGTACGATGCAGTACAAAACGGTGCAATGCAACGCATTGTAGTGCGATGCAATGAAATACGAAACAATAGAAGACAGTGTAGGCAGGTCTAATATGATACAATGCAATACCAATACAGTGTACACAACACGACACACGACGTGTCGCAACGCAACACAGCACGGTGTAGTGCAGTGTAGGCCTACTGCAGTACACACAACCTATAATACGATGCAATACAGCATACAGTGTTTTATAATACAATATAATGCAACAGAAAACAGTACATATATAATACAATTCACTATGCTACACTTCACTCTAGAACACTATACTACACTGCACTATATACTGAGCTACACTACACTCGCTATACACAGCTGGAGAGTTCTGCAGACGCTCGTTCATTTTGTTTGCATTCTCCTTTATAGGGGAGAGGGAAAAAATGTCGCATTGTATCTGCGCATGGGACTGATTAAAAGATGATCGAGTTGAAACTGAAACATGTGATTAATCTTCACAAAAGGTACATGCTATTGGAAGTGAATTTAATCATTCAGTCGATCGTTCAGTCAATAGATCAAATAATCAGTTAACCTACACTTAGAGAGAATACGGAAAGTTTATTCATGCCCCCTCGTGAAGGAGTGCATATATACAGGGAGAGAGATGCGAGCAAATATCTGCTATACCCTAATTAACGAAGTGCTGATCGCAGATAATTACTACATATACATGCACGCCCATTGTTCATGATGTACAATAGAGGGCGGAGCAGACAGGACGCCTAATAACGATGGAGATGATTAATCCTACCCAACGGCTTCACAACAGCCCATGAAGCCCACGCAAGTCAAGTACGTCCTTAACTGCCCCAGTGGTCCGAATGGCGAGAACGCATTTTGATGGGTGTGAACCGAGTGAGTACATGACTGACTCTAAATATAGCGCAGCACTGGCCGCGCGCACGTTTATATACCGCTCTGTCAGTTTACGGTCAGGCTTCCGACATAAAGACTTCACAAGCAAGCGCGCGCACACACACACACACACACACACACACACACACACACACAGGCCGTTCAAGTCGTCAGCCGAAGGCTTTTGATCGATGAATGTGTCACTAACAGATTCATTTCTTTTTTGTTTTTAAAACTTGACAGTCTTTTGAAATCGATATGATAAGAACAATGGAAACAGGAAACTAACATCAATCATAGGAACAATTGATATTTTTTTTGTAACAACAAAAGGAAACAAATGAAATAACGGAAAGTATGTACTAGGCCACACGCAGTTCCTCGAAAGATACTGAGCTACACTTCGTTTATTAAGTTTTGATTACGTTACACACCAGCGTCAGCCGGAATAGCTCAGTTGGGAGAGCGTTAGACTGAAGATCTAAAGGTCCCTGGTTCAATCCCGGGTTCCGGCACGGAACACTATCCGGCGGTTGACATTTTTTTTTCTTTTTTTTGTTTCAATATTTCACCGAGCTTTTGTTGTTGTTGTTTTTGTTTTTGGATTCTTCGGAATGGACTGATTTTTCTTATCTTATTCGTAATGCATGAGTTCTTACTAATTTTCCTGTTCAAATTGTTCTGTCAGAATCTTGAGGAAAACGAAAACCCTTGAAAGAAAAAAAAAAAAAAATGACCACAGTTCTCTATATCAAAAGCAAAAACAAACAAAAACTAAACCCCAAACAACACAAACACAAACAAAAAGCACCTTCAACAATGAGGTATGATGGTAGTTATAACTACGAGTCATAGAAAATATGAGTTTGACTTTAAAAAATCTCAGCCTGTATTCCCCACACACACACGAGCGCTCACGCGCTCGCGCACATGCACATGCACGCACGCGCTCGCGCACATGCACATGCACGCACGCGCACACGCAGGCACGCACGCACGCACCACTCGTTCGAATAATATGTTTGTTCCAACGTACATTGAATTTCATTGGGATCGAATGAACGGTTGTTGATTTACAGACAATTAAACAGAGGATGGGTCGAAATCAAAGTTCGCAAAATCTGTTCAGTTCACAAAATCATTTCAATAGTGGGTGTGGCCACCGCCATTGGCGAGACATTCCACGCAGCGACTCCTCATCGAGTTGACCAGTGTTCTGATGACCCTCTGAGGGATTCTCTGCCATTCCAGTTGCAGCATTTGGAAGAGATCCTGGCGGTCTCTGGGAGGTGGATGGTTCTCCTTCACACGTCTCCCCAACTCATCCCACATATGCTCGATGGGATTGAGGTCGGGACTATACGCCGGGAAGATCATCCTGTTGATGCCGGCCTGCACAATGAAGTTTTCGGCCACCCGGGCCCTATGTGGCCGAGCATTGTCGTCTTGGAAGACTGCCATGGGTCCTATCCGTTGCATGGTCGGAACAACGAAAGGCGCCAGGATTTCATCCCGATAGCGGATGCCTGTGAGGTTTCCATCAATATGGTAGAGTGGTGTCTTGTGGTGGAGGCTGAAGGCACCCCATACCATAACAGATCCTCCCCCAAAGGCCCTGGTCTGGCGAACAGCTGCATCAATGTAACGTTCACCAACACGCCTCCAAACTCTAGTTCGGCCGTCATTGTGTTCAAGACTAAACGCGACTCATCTGAAAAGAGGACCTGGGACCACTGTTGTTGGTTCCATCTCACATGACGATGGCAGAAAGCTCGGCGAGCCAGCCTATGGGCTGCTAGCAGTCGTGGTCGAACAGCTGGGCGACGTGATCTGAGGCCGAAGTGGTGAAGACGGTTTCGTATGGCTTGACGGCTGAGGATGGTGTTATTTGCCATACGAAGCTGCCTTTGGATGCTGGTGGAAGTGGTATCCCGCTGCAATAGGGCCTGCCTCTCGATGAAACGATCTTCTCTGGGAGTAGTCTGCCTAGGCCGACCTGACCGTGGCCTCTCTTCAACGCTGTTGGTCGCCCTAAAACGCTGATTCAGTCTAACAATAACTGAATGATGCACACCAAGTCGTCGCGCCACTTCAGCCTTTGCAATGCCATCTTGTATCCACGCAATCGCCCTGGTTTTGTCAAAGGTGCTAAGTTTTTCGTGGTGGCATGGTGAGAAAAGGGCTGACAGTAACCAACCCCGCGCTTAAACAGCCAAAAGAAGGGGCATAAAACTCACTTGAGAGACTGCTCTTGCACGGGAAAAAAGAATTTTTCATTTTACACATCTTGTGTCGCCAGCAAGCTTGATGCAAAACAGGCACAGTTAACGCAACTTTGCACTTTTTATCCCGCGCGGTAACGAGGTCACCAAGACCC
This sequence comes from Conus betulinus, assembly GCA_016801955.1. NCBI lineage: Eukaryota > Metazoa > Mollusca > Gastropoda > Neogastropoda > Conidae > Conus > Conus betulinus. The sequence goes on along the minus strand of JADBJO010001577.1, from coordinate 384,242 downwards.
CCGTGCGCACTACCAGTTGACACAGGCTGGATTACACACTGCTGTGTGAGATTCCATCATTGGTTGCCGCATAACAAAAAAAAAAACAATGTTTGGGGGGGGGGGGGGGGGTCAGGCAGAAGAGTTGATGCTGGAACCTAACCCAAGCCATCACTGGTCTGTGGTGTCTGCTGCAGGTTGCTGTTGGACTTGGTGTCACTGTGCGATAGAATTCGAAATTAAAGTCAAACACATTTCCGCTATGAGTTAGACTTATCACAAACCAGCATAACTCGTTTCTTTTTAATGAGAACTTTTTCTTTAATGAGAGCTTTTTTTTTTTTCAGATCCATTTTTTTTCGCCGTAAAATTCTGACGGAGCAATTCCAACAGGAAAATAAGAATTGAGGCATTTCTGAATAAGGTGAGAAATCAGGCCTTTAACAACAACAACAACAACAACAACAACAACAACAAAAAGTAAAATTTTTAAAAAATAGAAAAAAAAAAATTAAAAAAATTTTCCGTTGTTTGTTATTCCATTTTAAAATCTGATGAGAATTCTCAAACACAGTTCGCATTGTTCACAGATCTGCGGTCAAAAATCTGTTTTTAGAAAAAAAAAAAAAAAAAGTCTGAAAAGCTGAGGGGGAGAAAAAAAAATGTCAACCCGCCGGATAGTGTTCCGTGCCGGAACCCGGGATTGAACCAGGGACCTTTAGATCTTCAGTCTAACGCTCTCCCAACTGAGCTATTCCGGCTGACACTTATTCAGTAGTTATCATGACATATATATATAAAAAGTGTCTCAGTTTCTTTTGAAGGAGGGAAATGCGCGTTGAAAAGGCCTGTAGATTTTTTTATTGTATAAATTGTTTCCCTTTATGAATGATGAAAAATCATTTTAATGTTTTCTATTATTATTGTTACTTTATTTTATATCTCCATGGTTCCTGCTATATTTGGTTTAAAAAGATATTATTTTTTTTTCATAGAAGAGAAATCAGTCATTAACTTATTTTAGTGACATATGAAAACGTCATGCAAAATAGTATCCGGACAAATAATTATATCAATGCCGGATTAACCACTTTTTGAACTTTTAAGTCAGAAAATTATCCCCGAATGCATTCATACTCTCTCCAGTCAATTGCAGTTCGATTTGTTTGACTCAGCCGACAGATTCAAAGAAAACCTGTAATAAACCGTGTCTAAGAACGTACCCTTAAAGCAATTCTCCCAAATACCCGAGCCTTAACAGAATCGGATTACAGTCAAGTTGGAGTTCATTCACAAAGGGATTTTTGTTATCAATAAAGGAATGTTCATGCAAAAATATTGTATATCTAGATTAGGTATACAAATATTCAATCCAAACTTTAGCCTGAATTGCAGAAATCCTACAAAACTCCAGGTTCCCGTGGCAACCTGACCTATTTAAAACAAGTCTTCCGCTTGAGTTGAAATGTCATCGAAGCTCAGAATCTTACAGAAAAAAATGGTTGTGTACTTGCAAACTTTCACTAATTGTGTAAATATGCATTTAATTGATATTATTATGAAATTGGAAATGAAATGAGGCAGGGAACAGTAAACAATAAACAGTAAACAAGTGGGGTAGTCTTTGCTCCCATAGGCACAGCCTTTAGACTTGAATAAAGTCAGACAAATACAAGACGAACAATCTAATATGGGGGGAAAACAAGCGCAGGCCAACAACTAAATGTCTTCATAGTAATGACTTGGCAAAACTTTGAATTTAAGAAGGGAAGGGGGGGGGGGGGGGGGGGGGGGGGGGGGGGGGGGGGAGGGTTGAAGATGTAAAAACTGGGAACACGAAATTAATAAAATATGAAAACTCTTCACTGGCCGCATAAGGGAACCATAAGGGAACCATCACTATAAAATATGAAAACTCTTCACTGGCCGCATAAGGGAACCATCACTAATAAAATATGAAAACTCTTCATGTGAGAACACACCACGGTATTATGGACTGTGGTGTGTCTCTATTTGACGCCAGGAGGGTAGATACAGCCAGCCGTGTCTCTCCCTGATGAGTTTCCGACCCAGCGGACGAAAGGCCTCGGAGCAGCAAATACAAATATATCTACCTTTAAAAGGGATTGTGATGGTTCCCCTTATGCGGCCAGTGAAGAGTTTCATATTTTATTAATTTTCGTGTTCCCAGTTTTTACATCTTCAACCTCCTGCCCCCCCCCCCCCCCCCTCCCTTCTTAAATTCAAAGTTTTGCCAAGTCATTACTATGAAGACAATTTAGTTGTTGGCCTGCGCTTGTTTTCCCCCACTATTAGATTGTTCGTCTTTGTATTTGTCTGACTTTATTTCAAGTCTAAAGGCTGTGCCAGTCTTGAATAAAAGTTACTATGTGTTAGGTTTCCTATGGGAGCAAAGACTACCCCACTTGTTTACTGATATTATTATGCCTGTCCATAAGTAGGCTAATGTAATTACTATATCATCAACAACACACATTGTCACATACTTTCCCAAAGTGATCATTGCTGTTTACAAATGCTGCTGTTTCAAAATAAACTGTGACTATTATAGACTGGACTCGCTATGTCTATGGTTGCGAATGTCAAAGATTGTGACATACTGCGTGCAGTATGTTTGAGCCAGTGTACTGCACATATAATCATAAGCAGTTTTTTTTTTTTTTTTTTTTTTTTTTTTTTTTTTGAGGGTTTGGGGGGGAGGGTCTTGGGGCAGGGGGATGGGATGGGATAGATAATGGTGTTACTTTGTTTTTACATCTTTTTCCCCCCTTCATCTTTTCATGTGTAACTTCATATATACTGCCCCCCCCCCCCCGTCCCTCTCAATATATAAATGTTAATGAATGTTCGACTCTGTTTTCTATTTCTGTCTTTGTCTGTCTGCCTGTCTATTTGTCTGTCTGTCTGTCTGTCTGTCTATCTGTCTGTCTGTCTGTCTCTCTCTCTCTCTCTCTCTCTCTCTCTCTCTCTCTCTCTCTCTCTCATAACTGCAAAGCTTTACTAATTGTTTCGATATATTCAACGATGCGACAAGTTGTTTGGGAACAGTGGGGTATTAATGTTTTCCAACGGTAAGTTAAAATGTCACGTGAACGTTCACATGACTGCACTCTTACTCTGACAATGGCGTCGTCTGCAGTAAGAACGGCTCTCTACTTGTGTCTGTTGTTTCCAGTCTTTACATCTGGAAGATATTTGGAATCCAGACCCGATGACACAAAATGTGGATACGACGTAAGTGAATTAAAGGCCTTCTATTTTACTTGCCTTTCCATGCAAACGATACTAAAAAAAATGAGCAAAATTGTGATCATTTTAAATTAGATTTATGAGCAAATCGGTGCATAAAATATGCGTCATCGTGACCGTCTATCTGCGCCAAAACACTGCTAGTAATGATGCAGGCTTCTATTGCTACAAACGTTATGCTGAAAATGCATCGAGTCCTGTCCAGTCATAGGAAAGGTTCATTAACACAACCTTTGTCATCTTCCTCCATGATCAATTGATCGTATTTGAAAATAGCCCACACTTTAATAGCTGATGTATTCATAAAATTGAGCACACAAGCTTAGCTTGTGTGAATTGCAGTCACATGCAAGTCTTGTGATCTATATCATTTGTGAATTTTGCAGCATATAGAGCTGAACTGACATACCTGCCAGCAACAGATAAGTTATCCCCCCCCCCCCCCCCCCCCCCAAGAGCATCACAAAACATTTGAAAGGACAGGACTGAGGACATGAATGAAAAATCAATGATCAGTTAAATGACTGTTCAAGTAATGCAGTTTACATATTAACTGCAATTTACATCCTTGTTCTCTTTTTATGTAGCTTTTGTAAACTGAAAGATGTTTTTTTTGTAACTTGCATGAATTTGATAACTGACAAGAGTTAACATGCATGAACAGATTTTCAAAACATAAATAACTCCAAATTTGAATGTATTCTAATTTCTATAGCGATATGACTTATGAGATGAAATTATGAAAAAGCTTTTTACATTTATGTCGCTATTCTGCTCTGACCATCTTCGTGAAGTTCTTGGTGCGCTTTTTCAGGGAGTGAGCTGTGATGTCTGAAGAAGGCATTTTATAGCACATTGTCTTGTTTATTTCACATTGTGTCAAATAAGTCTTGCTTTGCACCGATTTTTGTCTGTTTAATTGTATTTTTCTTGAGCTCCAAATGTATAAAAAAAAAAAAAAAATATGCTGTAGTTCTGCTGACAATAAAAATGGAAAACATCTGCCTAGAGTATGAATTTTCTAAAATTTCTTTACAAAGAGACATAGGGAATAAGAAGTTTTGATGAAGATAAAAAGGAACAGCTAGTTTCATACATAAAAAAAGAAAACAAAACAGAAAATGCACTGTTTGTTTATTGTTATGAAGTGTTCAAACTGGGGTGTCCCCCAATATCTGTAAACAAAGTCTATAAACAAATCAAATGGTGGATTGTTTATCTTGAATACATTTGATTAGATCCCCTATGTTTGTGCATTTTTGCCAAGTTCAGACTGTAAAATTGATGGCAATAAATGTAAAGACATTTTAGCTCACACATTTTAATGTGTGTTATTGAAAGTAGGCCAACAAAAGTTCTCCAAACATGTTCAGAGACATATCATTACCACACTTAGTGAAATGACTGAACAGCTCAATATAAACTTAGATTTTAACAGGGTTTAGGCAGCTGTTGAGTAGTAACATGCACACAAAGTTACAATATCACATGACCATTTACATGACTGTACTTCCACCATAGTGTATAATGTGAAAGAAAGAATCTGCTGTCTGCTAGTGTTGGTGTGTTGTGATCAGGCAGATATTTAAAGATAAAATTATTATCAATCCACCAGACAAAAGGGTTTTATATCAGTTTACAGGACAAAGCATGACACGTTTTGAATCTCTTTGGTCTTCTTCAGGCAACATTCATCAATGACAATGAAAAGGAAGAACAAGCAATCATTTATCTCCTCAAATTGGGCGCAAGATGAATGTACGTTGAATCAAAAGCAAAACGAATTACATGTCAAATTGTCAGAAACTCAAAGTTACAACCCACACACACACACACACACACACACACACACACACACACACACACATTCACACACATAGTACCACACACGCACACACACACACACACACACACACACACAAAGGAGGAAAAAATGTGTGGACCTGCTGTAAGTGAATTTGAGGCTATGCATACACTTTTTCTTTGCTTTTGTAAAGAATTTTCTGAATCTATGATCATCAAGTGATCAGATCGATGAATCATGAACTGGCTTATCATCTGTTGTGAGTAATCAGAGATGCAGACTTCTACTCTCTAATTATAAATGATGTTATCCTTTAAAGGTATTGAATCGAGTTCTATAAAATCAACATTTGTCAAATTTTGTTTGAGTCGGTTTTTTTTTTTTTTTCAAAAATAGCCTGCACATTATCGGGTTATCTTCTATTAGTTCTAAGTAAATTGCCTGGGCCTGTGTGAATCACTGTCACATGCAAGTAATGTGATCTTTGATTCATTTGTTGGTATTGCAGCACATAGAGCAGAATTGACATGATCGCCAGCTGATAGAATTTTAATGAATTAATTTTTTTCTTTCCCTACAGAGTAGCACACACTTTGAAAGGGCAGGAAAACATGAATGAAAACAATGACATGTGTAGATTGTATGATGATTCTTGTCTGTTTTCATTTTAAAAAGGTATCATCTTCAATGATCTTGCAATTGGACATCTAGTAGTGATCTAGCTTAAATTTAATTTTTTCATTAGTATAGTTAATACCTTGCATTTGTGAAAGCGATATGAATTGAGGTGCATTATTTGTGTGTGTTAAATTCACAATTTACTCGGAATTCAATAAATCATACTATAGATGCATAAAGTGACGGTCCACATCAAACAATTAAGTCTTAAGTCTGTATACTAAAAATTGCTTTATTCTGGTGATTGTTGGAAGTGTTCTGCTAGTTTAATGCCTAGATCTACACAAGTTCATGGTTCATTTGTTGTTGTCAGCATTCCACAATTGAACACAGGGATTGTCGTCAAGTGTTTAAAAACAACATTTACAAACAAATGTATCATCCATCAGTTTCTCTGGCTGTGTGTTTATGTGTAAACTGTAAACCATGTCTTGAAATCAAGAAAAATTGCAAAAAAAATTCTTGATGGATGTCAGCCAACATAAAAAGATGTAGTCTAGAAATAGGATGACTTATTTCCTCTGATTTATTTACAGATGTATAAGATAAATTATAAGTTGTGTTATGCATAAGATCAATTATAATATGTCTTATTGTACTCTGTTCAGTTCTAATATGTGCACTAAAGATTGTTTAATTCTGCTGCTTACATTTATTTAGCAGACATAATGAAATCTCTGAATGGCCCAGTTCAGTGCCAACTTCTTTTCAGTGCCAACTTCTCCACAATGAGCTTATATTTGCTGAAAGTCACGATGATGTTTCCACTTCCAGAACAGGGAAAGGAAAAGAAGAGAAGAGCAGTCTTTGCTAACAATACTCTCTGTTCTGGCCAACCTTTGACACACCTGTAGGCATGCACACACATATGTAATATACAAACATATACACACACATCCATAGCATTCTCTCAACACACAGATGATCATTCTGCTTTGTTAGCTTGACTGACGCATGAGGAGTTTAAGAAGAACAATGCAGTTATACACATTTCCATATTTGCGTATGCATGTGTGTGTTTCAGAGCTGTAACCCTGTGAAAGATGACATGATCAACGTGCACATTGTTCCACATACCCACGATGATGTGGGCTGGCTTGTCACAGTGGATCAATATTATTATGAACGTAAGAAATGATGACCTTTTCTTGTTCTTTGTCTTTTTTTTTTGTTGTTAATATTTTGCTTTTCAGAACTTTCAAACAGATCAGTTTATCCATTTATCCTTCCATCCATTAGTCTCTCTCTGTGTCTCTGTCTGCCCATGTGTTTGTCTGTCTGTCCATCTGTCTGTGTTTCTGTCCATCTATCTGTGTGTGTGTCTGTCTGTCTCTGTCAATCTGTCTCGCTCTCTCAGTTGAGTGTTTTTACCCATTGAAACAAAGATATTTTCTGTCATCTTCCACGCCCCCTCCATATTTCTCATTTTCTTAGTCTCTTGAGTGTTTGTGTCCGTGTTTGTATTAATGCATGTCACTCAATCTCCACCACTCTTCTTTTAAAAAGATCTAATCTGTCTGTCAGCACAACAGTCATTGCAATGACTACAGTATAAAGAAAGGCATGTATAAAATTGGATTGAATGTAACCTGGGTTTTTTTCCTTTCCCAGTTCTATGATACATCTGTCAGAAATAAGACTTATTGCACAGATAGGGAATGTAATGATTTAGTTGTAGGACATTCCCTATCTGTGCAATAAGTCTTATTTCTGACAGATGTATCATTCACTTGCCCTTTTTTTTTTTGTTGAATGAATCTTTTTTAGTACATGTCAAAAATTGCTTAGTAGATTAAAATGACAATATTATTCACTTTCAATGACAGAATTAACAGCAAAGATACTAGGTCATATCTCAGCATGTCCCTTTATTTGAAATTGCAAAAAAAAGATTGAATCTAATGAAATTAGGTATGAAGCAATAATTGAATGAAAGAAATTCATTTCAGGCAGTGTGTATGTGTAATGTGTGTTGTTCATATATGTCTATATGTGTCCTCATATGGGTCTGTTTTTATGTTTCTTTTGTTGAACAGGTGTACAGTATATTCTGGATAGCGTCATTCCAGAATTGATGAATGATCCCTCAAAACGCTTCATCTATGTGGATGTGCTTTTTTCGAGCGCTGGTTTCAAGAACAGACAGATAGTATGCGCCATATTGTCAAACGACTTGTCAGCGAAGGTATAGTTGTAGAAATGAAATTATACATGTTTATGTGTGTATGAAGGTGACACGAATTCTTGTCATTATTAACTGACAATATGGATTTTAGTGTGTGTGTGTGTGTGCGTGTGCGTGTGTGTGCGTGTGTGTGTGTGTGTGTGTGTGTGTGTGTGTGTGTGTGTGAGATACTCATGCACACACACATAGTATAATATGAACAAATTAAATTGAAAGTGAAAGTGAAAACACACACTACACACACACTGATACAGACATGGACACACACACACAGACAGAAACACACGCACACACATATCTACACATACATACACAAACACATACACACACATGCATATACACACACACCACACACACACACATCATCTACACATACATACTGACACCAACACATGCACATACACACACCACACACAAAATTAAACAAATAATAAAGAAAAATAGACATGACATTGATACGTTTCAGAGTTCTGTTGAGTTCTTTTATTTTTAGTGTGGCCCATGTGAGCATGACTCCTTAAAGACATCAGCTAACAAGCATCTTCTGAAATCAGATCAGATGATGAGATTCAAAGAAGAGCTGATTCTAAATAGTACACAGACACACGGTTGTGGATGTGAAGAAACCGATTTTGTCAGAAAGTCATGCAGTTTCAGTTTTCACAGGTATGACATGATAAGTGATGTAAAAAGGGCAACTACAGCGTCATTAACTGTTGTTGATGGAAATTGAAAAAGGCTTTGTAAACTGAGAATTCTTGTCTCAGGATGCTCTATAATTTTTTTTTTTTTTTGTTTTTGTGTTAAATGATTGTAAAAAGGAATGGATTTTCGGACAGCTGAAAATTTCAACTGTAGCTGTGGCTTAAGCTGTTTTTATACAAACTTTTTTTTTTACTCACATGCTGTATAACAATATTTTTATGTGTCGGGTGGCCATGGCAAACGTTCTGATATTAAGGGATGAGGAATGAAAATGTTTTCAAGCAGACAGTTGGTCTCATCATCAAAAAGTTTTGTATCAAATGAAGAATTTTGAGACAGAACAATTGTTATAATAGGAACCAGCTTTTGAAGAAACTAAACTGTGTTTGAATATAAATTGTAAAAGATTTTACATGATCGGTGCAAATGAGTGAACAACTAATTGCAGTTCATCCGATTCTCATTCTTACCAGATTATGGACCAGAAGCCAGAGTAACCCCTCTTTCCTTGTAAATGAAGTACTTGCAGTTCTGTAAAAAAAAGTACAAAGCTTTAAGTATTAACACGTTATAAAAAAGAAAAAAATGAAGCACAGAGCTTTACTTCAGAGCTTCAAGTATCAGTATACTTTAAAAAAAACATGAAAAAAAAAAGATTGGTTGCCAATGACTCTTGGCAAAGTTGTTGATCAACAAGGTCAAAATCTTATTCTGGATTGCAACCAGGTAAGTTCTGGTATCTTTCTTACATTACTGTACCTTATCTGATGTAAGTTTACCCTTCTGTCTTTACCTCACTACCTCACTGAACCCTTTTTTTCTCTTATATGACCTTCCTTTCCTTCTTTAGTTTATTTTACTTTTTTTTTAGCTTGGTATGTCTTACCTTATGCAGAAAATCCTGCAATAAACAAAATAGTGTTCAACTGATGAACTGACATCGCTGTCTGTGACAGACAACCACGTGCTTAACCAAATCTTTGTGTTCTTTTGTTCATCAAGGGCGCCTGGAGTTCATTCTGGGTGGCTGGTGCATGAATGATGAAGCGGCCACACACTACAATGCCATTATCGACCAGCACACTCTGGGGTTCGAGTACTTGAGGGAGAACTTTGGGAAGTGCGGCAAACCTCGTGTGGCCTGGCAGATCGACCCCTTTGGGCACTCCAGAGAGCAGGCGTCCATCTTTGCTAGGGTAGGTGAATGTGTAAAGAGGTATGCAAGAAGAGTTGATGGGTTTTTCATTTTTCTTTATGCCGCAGACTGTGGCTTTATCCCTGTCATAGACAGACTTTGTTAGACAGCTGTACTAAAAAGTAGATGTTATGATCTGGACATGAAACAGAGGATTCACGTTCGGTTAATTATGGCAAATGTTGCACAAATGACCGCTTGTCCTTGGTTGCTTTTTTATGAATCTTTTTTTTTGTTTTGTTTAGAAAAGTGCAGTGTAGTTGGAAAAGTATGGTGTCAGAGGAATCTGGTTTAAAGCGATGGATTAACTGCAGTTAAAGGAAAACCTTTTCTTTTCAGTTCTGTGAGAAATGGTCTTTACTGTGATTGCAATTGTGTGTGTAAGTTCATGGATGTATTGGTGGTGTTCGTGTACCCCTTTGTATGTTTGTGCTGGCATATAAATGAGTGTGAGTGTGCACATACTTGCATTATTTGGATGTATAAGTGACTGTGAGTGTTTTTGTATCAATATACATGTGCACACATACTTATGTATGTTGAAATCATTGTAAAAGCATGCATTGCACAGTTGTTTCATGATCTTTTTGTGACATTTCAGTTTGGTTTTGATTCGCTGTTCTTTGGTCGTTTGGACTATCAAGACAAGGAGAATCGAGAGAACCACAAGACAATGGAGATGATATGGCGGGGAAGTCCTGACAATTTGGGTAAAAAAATCAACAGTTGCTTTTTACATGTACATATGACAGGGCACACAGGAACAAAGCAAAAATGCAAAATGTTATTTTTTGTACTTTCTGAAATTCCACTGTTTCTGTGCAAAAGATGGCATTATGTTATTTGGTTTCATTTTTTTTTTCTTTTAAATATGTGCAAAAAAGAAGTAATAAGATCGTACTATTGCAAGTTTGAAGCAGCCTTTATGGATGGGTTGATCACTTAATTCTATGATTCTGGCACAATACAGAGTGAGAAAAACTGGCACCATCTAGCTCCTAGGAAGACTGAGCATGCTGAAGTAAGGTAAGGTAAGGTTATGTTGCTTATAGCCCAGCTGACCACAAAGGGCCACATCACGGCTGTCAGCGTGTCGAAGGCAACTCACAAGTCATTTGAAAAAAAAAAAAAGAAAGAAAGAAAACAACACAAACACATATTAAATACAACCCTTTAAACACACCTTCTAAAAGACAAGCTGAAAATGTTAAAATTTTGTGATGTCACACTGAAATAAAAAAAAAGATAATGCTTAAACTTTTATGTTGCAAGTAACAACAGCTTGTATTGTATGACTTTTCAGAACATCTGCTGAAATGTTGATTATGACAATCACAGACACAAATTGAAAACCATAAATCAGATACTTTTTAGTTTGTTTTCAGCGTTGATTATATGAAAAATAGAAGACTGAAAGTTAAACGTGTGCAATACTTTAGAATCTCAGCATGCATGATGTTCACACTGTTTTGCTGTTTTTGCGTGTAGCCGGGTATAGCTTCTGGCTGTGACATTGGTGGGTTTTTGTAAGCCACATCGCACAATTTATATTGTCATGTTTTTATGCTTAGTACAGAGGGGAGATCTCTCAACAGATGGAGCTATTTGTTAAGATAAATTTTTTTATCTTCTGTAAGTTTGTCTCCATCAATCTGACTTACCTGTGCCTGCCTGTCTGTCTCTTTCACACATGGCAAACATTGCAAACATATGCGCACACACACACATGCATGAACATATACATGCATACACACACGCACACACACACACACACACACACACACACACACACACAATGCGTGCTCATGCTTGCACTTGTGTACGGGCGTGGATGCAAAAATACATACACACACACACAGGCATATTCTGTTACCACATTACTCAGTTAGAGAGGCACGCACGCACGCACCCAGAGAGAGAGAGAGAGAGACTGCACACACACACACGAGAGAGAGGTGCACATACACACACACGCACACACGCACAAACACACGCGCACACACACACACACACACAAAACAACACACATGCACACACACACACACACACACACACACACACATACACAGAGAATATTTTCTTCTCTCTTCTTTGTGAAGAAGTAAACATACTTGTTTGGATTCTCTCTCCAGGAGTATCAGCTGACCTTTTTACTGGTGCCTTACCCAATGGCTACAACCCTCCGGATGGCTTTTGTTTTGATATTTTCTGTGGTGACACCCCTATCGTAGTAAGTATTTTACATGGAACTTATTGTCCAGTATTTGCAAGTGAGAACATCCAGTATCTTCAAAGAATAGATTTTTAAACATGGTTAATGTGAGTTCGTCTTAACACTTCATGTGATGTGGTTCAGTAACGCAACTGGCTCATCGCTGTCTAGTGAAGGGTAATTTAGTGTAATATCAGTGAATGGAAAACATCTGTTTTTTAGTGGCCAGTGTGTTGTTATGCTTTACATTGACTGAGGTCAGAGGAAAGAATCTGCTGCTACCTCTGTCTATCAGGTAGATACAGTGAAAATTCTCAGTTAAGAATACTACCTTCAAAGATGTGTTTTTTTAGACACATTCTTCTCTTCTGCCTCTGCTATACTGTTGAAAAAAAAAAAACACTCCTAAAATTTTGCAGAACCAATACCCACCTACTGACCTTGAAGGTTTAGTGATAAGACACTGAACTTTGCAAACTCGGTTAATCTACTTGATTGTTCCCCAGCTGGTTTGTTGTGCAGTTGAAGACAATACTTCTCTGGGTCCCACCTGCACTTTTGGGTGTATCTTTTTCTTCTCTGCCTTTTGGCTGACTCTGGGGAAGGCAGAGATCACTGACTGCAAGGAAAGTCCAGTTGAGAGTGGGAAAAACTGTGACCTGAGATTCTCTTCAGAGGGCACTAAGACTTCATGGCAAAAAGTTGGCCATGTCTGGAGTTGTGCTGTCTCCACCTGTCAGTGGAACAGCTGGGTGCATATGGCAGTTGCTTGACAGTGGCGTTCTTTGCCAGTGGGATTTGCAGTCATGAAATACGGGCTGGAACTCCCATGGAAATGTTCCTGTGGAAGTTCTGTCATTTCACATCTAGTGGCCATTACTCAGTGGCATCTGCCAGGGAAATAGTTTTGTCCCTTGACATCTTAATGAAATGCTGTATGTGTGTGTTGGCACCCTATGTGAACCCAGCTCAGGCTTCCAAGGGTGGTGCTGGATTGCTCCCAGCTGGTTTGTTCAGCAGTGGAGGACACAACTTCTCTGGGTCCCACCGGTGCCTTCGGGTGTAACTTTTTCTTGTCAAAGTTTAAATGTTGAGTTATGATTTACTTTTATCATCAATTTGCTGTGATAAATATTTTTTTTTTTAAAATTCAAAAACGACATGGAAAAAACAAAACAAAACAATACTTGTATTTCTTTCTTCTTTCTTTCTTTTTTGAAGGGAATAGACTGACCTTATTTTGAAGACTACTTGGCTTGTTTTTCTGGAACGCATGTCTTTTTGTCTAGCCAGCATGACCTCTCAACAGAGAATCCTTTTCTCTAAATATCCAGTCACTTGAAAGATTTGGGGAGGTATTATTGAGAGGTACCACTGTTAGTGAAAAATGATAATGTACTGTGCAGTGGGAGTGCACGTCCTCAATAGCTTTTAATGCCTGAAGTATGCATGTATGTTTCCATGTACATCTTATTTGGTCTGTGTAAATATGTGCTTGCAAACATGCAGATGTTTAGGGCTTTTACAATGAGTAGGGCTTTCACGTGTTCATACACATATGATGTGGTGGCATACGTGTATGTGTATTCACCCAGGTGCATAGTCTTTGTGTGTGTGTGTGTGTGTGTGCAATCATCAGTGTAGATCTCTCTGAATGCTTGAATCATGATTTCTGTTTATTAGTATGATTACATTTGCGCATAAGTTGAACAAACGTTTGATCACAGTGATTATCCATCCATGTCATTTTTCAGGATGATACTCGACTCCATGACGTAAATGTGAAGGAAAAGGTGGATCACTTCCTGAAAGAGATGGCGCAACAGGTAAGTGGGCAAAATGTTTCATGATCAATATCATGTACCCACTGAGGAAAGGAAAATGTATCTACATGAGTTCACACATGTCTATTGTGAAAATGACAACTTCAGGAAAAGGAAAATGACTAGTATAGTGTCACACATGTCTGTTCTATTGTGAAAATGACAACTTCAGGGCTTTCACTTTCATTTTTACTGCAGGTTGATGTGTGCTGACTAAAGCAATAAAAAGGTTAAAAAAAAAAAATTAGCTTTTATGAAACTTTTTTTTTATCTTTGTCATGACTAAATCTACCTCTTTTTAAAGAGCATTTTTTGTGTGTGGAACATTTTTGCATATTCAGATCTGAATTAAACTCCCTTTCATATATAAAATCCATTTTTTTTTTTTTTTTTAATTTCAGAATTTATGAAGGCGTTATGAGAGGCTCAGCTGCTTACTCTTTATTGTATGGGACTTCTTTGTTTGCGTCATGGGCATAGTAAGCATGATTTGTTTTTTCATGCGTAATATAATTATGGCGTCAGAATCAGCCAGTTTAACTTTTTCTATGTGCTATGTCATACGTTTGTTGTCACAACGTTAACTGTTGTTTTACCTCTGCAGTCCAATTATTATGCAACCAACCATCTGATCACCACCATGGGATCAGACTTCCAGTACCAGGCTGCCCACAATTGGTACTTGAACCTGGACAAGCTCATCAAATACGTTAATGCAAGGGTAAGATCAGCTTTGGCTCATTTCACATTCTTGGTTGATCATTTGGTGCAGGTGATATTTATTGTTGTGCTGTCTTATCAGTGAGATTAGTGTGGGTCTTGAAGCAAAGCAGACACAGTAAAGTCATACATGGACATCATTAAAAGTCATAAAATTTGAAAAAAAAAAAAATTTTCCGGGACTGGAAAATTAATGGAATAATGGTCTAAGTCATGGAAAAGTCTTGGGGGAAAAAAAAATTTAAAAACACAAACGCTTGGTGAGGATATCACTGAGAGAGTTGTATTGGTGATTTTGATAGCAATAGGAATACACTCTGTGAATGAATGGAGCTTATCTTCGGTATGGAGATATCACAAAATTGCATGGAAAAATCATTGCACTTTGAACTTTTTAAGTAGTTAAAAGGGACAAGACAGTGTTTTTTGCTTTGCTTGTTTCTTTCACAAAATCGATGTTAACCCGTTCACTGCCTGAAAATATTACATAACAAAGGCTGGCCCAGTGCCAGGGAATCTAATGATTTGGGGGTAATAATTAACAAAAAATTCTAGCTCAGAAACTACAAAAGATATAAAAATGAAATATATATATGATTTTTGAAGGAAATTGAATGGAGATTTTGAGTCTGGGCTTCTTTTGTTTTAATTTTGATCAAAAAAAATATTTAGGCATTTAGATTTGGATAGATTTTTTTGCACAATCAAAAAACATAATGTATTTACCACTACAGCTTCACATCCAAAAAAGAACACAAAGCAAAAAAAAAGTTGAAAATAAAGTTTTTGTATTGTCACACTACACCTGTAAATGAAAGTAAAACAGTCTAGAAGTCTATCAAGACGCTCACACCTCATGCAGACAGGTCAGTTCACGACCACACCCCCCCCTCCCCCCACCACGCCCCCCTTGCTGGACTTCAACCCTCTCTTTCACTCCTCCTCTTCCCCTACCTTTCCTGCTGCCCGTGTCACGCTGCAAGCAGGCCGCGCTCCCCTCTCGCGCTGACTAACACATCGCTGGCCATTCGCACACAGTGCAGAGTACACACTAGGCTAGCTCGTTGATGTTGGTAACCAGTCAGCTGAACACACTCTTGAGATCGCACAGCACGACTCAATAACTGACGAATATGGTCGGCAATTCCATCACTATCATCATCTCACCTTCATGCTCAAGTGAGTTGCGGAATAAAGATTATTATCTTTTTCAAAAAAATGATTAGCAGAGCCCACTCAGCTGTGTAAATACGTTGATTTGGTCGCTACGCTCGTCGAAGGTTGCGCCGCCATCTTTGCAAGCAAGACAAAGTGCTGGCTGGTCATCCAGTCAGTGATGAGGAAAAATGGTCTTTTACCTCACGTGTGGTCATTTGCATATCATTTTAATACTGCAGACATATAAGGCTTACTACGCACACTCTATTTCAGTCCTTTGATAGGAATAGTAGCGAATGAAAATTCAAGAATTCGGTCAGCGACTCATATTTTCATGTACAGTGCACCTTTGTAAGATTCATCTTGTGATGTTAATGAATCACGCTTATCAGTCAACTGATTTAAGAATAAGTATCAGTATAACAACAGCAATATTTTGTCAGTGACTCATATTTTTAGGAACAGTATACAAAACGTAGCAAAAATTTACCATGCACTTGTAACAATTCAGACATATTCATTAACCAGTGTAGAGACATGCATCTGTCATTGTGATTAATAACTCGTATATTCAAAGACAGTGAACTAAACTTTGTATGATTTATTTGTACATGGCGAAGTTCAGACATATTCATACCAAAGGAAGAATTAGGCATATGGTACAGTGGGTATAAAGTAAATGAAAGAAAACATAACGCACGTTGGTTTCTGCCCCTGCAGCAATCTAATGGAAGCAAAGTGAACTTGCTGTACTCCACCCCATCGTGCTACACCTACCACGTTCACCAGGCCAACAGACCCTGGACAACAAAAGAGGACGACTTCTTTCCTTATGCCCATCGCCCACACAGCTTTTGGACTGGCTACTTCACCAGTCGACCAACCCTGAAAGGATATGTTCGAAGAACAAACAACTTTTTGCAGGTGTGTGTGTGTGTGTGTTTGTATATATGCGTGTGCGTGTGTGTGCGCATGCATGCGTGTGTGTGTGCGCGCACGTATGTGTGCACGTGCGCGCATATGTGTGTGCACGCGCGTGTGTGTGTATAGAAATACTTTAATGTTTGTTTGAATTCACACTTTCCTATGCTGCTTATTTTCTTTGTGGTTGAAACATATTATATATATATATATATATATATATATATATATAGTCAGTAGTATATCTTCTGGCTTTGTTTTTAGAAAAAGTGCTCAACCATGTGGGAGCAGCTAAAATAATGATTAAAAGCAAATCTTAAAAGCTGGGATAACACATTTGTTTTGAGGGTCCCTTCCTCTCTTCAGATCCCTTCAGTTGTGTTGTGTTGCACGTGTTGTGCAAGGGGGGCCCTGTAAAGGTTGTAAGGCTTTCTTTATTAGGTATTATTGTATGAGGGGTCCTATCAGGGTTGCTATTTTATATTTGTTGATAAAAATTTCCTTTTGTGCCTGCAAACTGTCTACGATTTCAACTCTTGCGTTCAATGTTGCCATACTAGGTTTGCATAGAATCATCCACTTTTCTGTTATGCACAGATTACATCTTTTTGTTTTATTATTGTATGCTGCTGCTTTTCTGATTATTTTCCATGTAATGTTAAAATCTGTATTTGTTTTCTTGAGATCCCATACATGTTTACTTAACTCTGTTTGATGTTTGTATTTTTCATTCTTGAAAGATTGTTTGTGATTGGCGTACCTAGCTTTGAATTTGTTTTCTGTAATCCCTATGTATGTCTCTTTTGCCGTTTTTCGTGTCACAGTGGCTTGGTATACGATGCTATCAGAGAGACACTGGTTGTTCAGAGGGCATTGTTCTTTGGTTGTGCAATTGCAAAGTTTTCCGTTTGTCACCCTCGTTTTTGACATTGGTTTTCTTTTTGTTTGACGCATCAATTATTTTTTTAGATTTGTCATACAAGAATAAGATAGTTTGACAGTGTTCCTATTGAATATTTTAAAAAGTTTATGGTCTTTCTGGAACGATTCTGTTAATATTTTAAAGAAATCTTTGCCAATTTTGGTTTTCACCCTACCATCATAACAGAAAAGTGGATGATTCTATGCAAACTAGTATGGCAACATTGAACGCAAGAGTTGAAATCGTAGACAGTTGCAGGCACAAAAGGAAATTTTTATCAACAATATAAAATAGCAACCCTGATAGGACCCCTCATACAATAATACCTAATAAAGAAAGCCTTACAACCTTTACAGGGCCCCCCTTGCACAACACGTGCAACACAACACAACTGACTGCCACTCACAATTCAAAACATATATATACAATTGAGGTCAATAGCAGGGGATTGGCACGGGATCTGAAGAGAGGAAGGGACCTCGAAACAAATTTGTAAAAAAAAAAAATCCTTGAATCTTAAATGTGTGTTGTTTCCGGACTCGGTGACTTTCATTTCTCAAATTAAGAGACAAAAAAGAAAATCCCAACAAAGAAGTGGTAACTAAGCAGTTATTAACATTGTTCTGGTCGAAGGTATGGAAGAAAAGTTGCAGGTTCCTATACGAAATATAATACACACAAATGCTATCCTCTGCTGACTTTGCTGAACAGATAGTCAAGCAGCTGGATGCCTTGGCAATGCTGGAGGACACCGACAACAGCACTTACAACATCGAAGTCCTGGGTGAGTCATTGCTTGGCTTGTTGCGCTACCTTTCAACGACATCTCAGTACATTGTATTAAATAACCAAGAATTCTGTTTCCTTTCATTCCCACCATGCCATGTCATGTCAGACTCACTCTGGGGGTGGTAGATTAAAAGGATGTGAAAAGAGTTCAGTTACAGTCTGGAGCATTCACAACGGTATGTTCTATATTTGCAAAACTTCACCCCTGCCTCTATAGTTTTGTATTATTAGCTTTCTCGTTTCTCATCAACAAACTTACTGTAAGAGATGACTGCATGCTGACAGCATTTCAACTTGTTTGTGATTTCAGCTAAAGCGATGGGTGTCGCTCAGCACCATGATGCTGTGAGGTAAGAATAACTGTGTGCAAGTTATTTAGTTTTATGATGCAGTGTCATCATTGATGTTTACTTTCTGAGTTTGCATTTTTAAAGAAGTGCCATTTATTGTTCAATACTTTGTGATATGTTTAGTTTGTTATTCTGACATCAAGAAGGAAAACAAGAAGTTGTTCTAAATGCCCAGTCAGAGATAATTAAGAAAAAAAAAAAAAAGATCAAAACAAAACTTACAGCTAAGTGACAAATTGCATAGTGACAGGATTTTCTGTGTAAAATGGGAGGCCAAAATCTGAATCATTAATTGGCATTATTCTCTTGACATGATTATTATGACATTAAATGCCGACTGTCACCAACCACAATGCACACAGTTTTTTTAAAAATTTTTAACAGTGTACGTTTATTTCGTAAAAGAATACATAAGCTCACTCTGCCACTAACTCATAAGCTTCTATAGGTGCTGAGGAGATGATTGAGATGAAAAAAACCTACTTTGTCAAATTATTTTGCATGCACTTTGTCAAATTATTTGCATGCATTGTGCTGTAACCTTGACTGTTGCTAAAGGTCAAAATTGGAAGTTGATGTATTGTGGACAACTGACAGTATTTACATAAACTGGATGTTTTGTCCTCAAAAAAAAGAGAAAAAAAAATGGTTCATTACATGTTTCATTGTGCTCAGTGTTTGGAAATTGATATTCTAGAGAAACACACTCTTTGATATATGACTAAATTCCAAATTGTTCATGGATCACTTTGATCAGAAACTAGTCAAGTAATGTATAGTGTGAAAGAAGTTAGAATTTTGGTAAATGTTACCACTGAAAAAAATGTAAGGACTGTTTACATTTGCTTTATACTCTGTCTCTAAGTAGCATGCATGTTAGTGCAACTTCTGCTACTAATACAAAACATGAGTGCAAGAACACATGACCATCACAGTGTAGAGCAGGCTGCACCTGCAAATCATGATTATCAAGAAAAACAAAGTGGTCGCATGTCGAACATATTTTGTAAAGATTAGTATAACCGATATTGGTCATATGGCGAAAAAAAATAATAAAGGTGAATATTTCAATTAAAAAAAAATGTTAGATGGATTGCTACATATAGAAGCATCACTACACAACAAGTACATTTTCAGAAAAATAATATAGGGAAAACAGAGATCAGACTTATGTTTTTAAATGTAAAGTTGGAGGACATTTCTCTGCTAACTTTGAATCACATTTTATTAAACAAAACACCCATTAGTCTTTAGTTCCCACAACACAGTGGACCTTCTAGTAGCAACCCCTAGAAATGTTTAACATTTGGATCTTTACAGTGAGAGACTCTTTGTTAGGATAGACAAAGATATAAATGTTCCAGAAACATTTTTGAAGAAAAGGAATCCTCCTCTGGAAGTGTGTCGTTTAATGTACAAATTATTTTAAGGAATCCTGCACCCAAAGTGTCTCGTTTAATATACAGATATTTTTACCAAAGCGACAAGGCACTGTAATGTTAAAGTGAAACATAAAGCAGTGAACTGTAAGTTTGAAATTGTGTTTATTTCAGACCAACATTTTCACGTTGTTTTAGGTCACCTTTGTGGCAGTGTCACGTTCCTGTATCATCTCACGGTAAAAATGTGTGTTTTCAGTGGAACAGCTAAACAAGTGGTCACCTATGACTATGAAGAACGGCTGGCCAATGGTATCATGGAGGGTCAGGTCTGTTGGTTCAAGTGATTCACTGTTGTAATTATACATTGTGATTTTCTTTCTTTTTTTTTTTTTCCATTTTCACAAGGTAAAAACAAGTCTCTGTCTCTCTTTGTAGATGGTTACTTTAATTTGTAAAACTGATAGTTACTACAGTTTATAAAAAACTGACCAGTTTTTATACAATATTGATCTAATTTCACTAGTAACACAGTTCAACTGACTGACAGGAGAGATACATGCCTTCAGATTACTATGAGGAATAATGGGGATTCAGTTCTGTTTGCATTGTGCAGGGTTTTTTTTTATGTGTTTGTGCCTGCATGTGCTTGTGTAAGTGTGTACTTCAGTATCTGTGGTCATGTGTTTGTGTAAATGTGTACTTTAGTAATCATGTGTTTGTGTGTATCGTGTATTCATGTGAATACAGTCTGACAATGGACAGAACTTCTGACTCTTTCATAAGAGTAGAACTTTTGACACATTCATAAGAATAGAAGTTTTGACACATTCATAAGAATAGAACTTTTGACAAAAAAAAACCAGAATCTGATTAAAAAAGTGTGTGTTTCTTTTTTTAGTCGTTGGAATAGTAATCGAGTCTAGAGCCTTCATTCTTTATCACTTTTTTTGTACATGTCTGTAATTAATTTTGACCTAAAGACTCGGAATGTAGTGATGCATTATTAGTGTCTTTGATGTTATGTGTTTATTTGTGTGAGTCAGCCTTGACATAAGGTGTACAATGACTCATTGTTTTGTGGTTGTATACATTCATTTACGTTGTTGATCCCAAGAAAAAGTGTAGAGTTATGTGACTTCTGTGGTGTTTGTCGCATGAGTTTGATCAGAAGGTGCACAGTTTTTGTTATACATGTCAGCTTGTTGTGTTGACCTCTGCAGAAGGTGTACAATGATGCCATGAAGAAGCTGGAAGTGCAGGGTGGGGGTGTGGAGATGGACCACTATTTCTGCAATTTGCTCAACATCAGCGTTTGCTCCATAACAGAAACAGGAAAACAGGTTAGTTTTTTCTTTTTTTAATGTTTTCTTTTTTTTCATTGCTTCTAATTTTGATGTGTTTCAGTATGATGAAGGTGGTAAAACTGGTCTTTTGAAGGTGATCAACCATTTGATTCATGCTGGTCAAGACTCCATTCACATTACTGCCCTTCTGAAAATGAAGATTAATTGCTTGAAATAATCTGTAAATCAGTATTGATGATTATGATGACAATCATGATAATGATGGTGATAACAACAACAACGCTGTAATAATCAAAAAAATGATAACATTGTTTTGTCATGGTATGGCATACATATGATATGGCTGTTGGAGTACCACTACAGACTCTAATTCTTTGTCATGCACATCAGAGATGTTCCTGTCTAAGCTTTGGTTGCAGTATTTCACTTGGCAACAGAGAAATGCTTAGCATGGCATGACACCTCTCCAAGGGTTCTGATAATTGCTGGATGTTTTCATGTTTCTGTAATTCACTGATCAGTGACTTGGATTACAGAGTCTTAATGCATGTGGCTGATCATCTGCATGCATATACACATGAAGCAGGTTTAGACATTAGCATGGCTGCGTGCGCATTGACCATGGAGTTGGGAAAATCTTTTTGCCCACCAAACACTGCTACGGTTTAAAACCTGTGAACTTTGGACCGACAATCTGATGATTGTCAACACTCTGTAGCAGTAAGTAGAAATGACGGAAAGGTGACTGTGCAAATTTGGTTTCAGTTTATGGTGACGGTGTACAATCCCATCGCACGACCAGGGTTGTCCTACGTGCGTCTTCCAGTGTCATCAGAACAGGATGTGGCCTTCAGTGTCAAGGGGCCTGATGGACAACAGGTGGCCTCGGAGGTAAGTGACGGTGGAGACTGTGTAAGGCAGTGTCTGGAAGGGGTGTGGAATATGAAGGGTGAAAAAAGTAGGCAGCATTAATGATTAATTCTGAGATGCAGGTGTAGGTGATAGTGTCATGTGGATGTGGAATATGAATGGTGAAAAAGATAGGTAGCATAAACGATTAATTCTGAGATGCAGGTGTGGGTGATAGTGTCATGTGTGTGTGTAATATGAAGGGTGAAATAAATAGGAAGCATTAACGATGAATTCTGAGGTGCAAGTGTCATGTGGGTGTGAAAATGAAGGGTCATGATGGGAAGCGTGAAGTTGTGAATTTTGAGGTGCAGGTGTTGGTGATAGTGTCATGTGGGTGTGGACATTCAGGATGAAAAAGATGTATTCTGTTTCTCAAATTATGTTGGTTGGTCCTCAGTTCTGTGTTTCACAGGACCATTATTCTCATAAGAAAGGCTTTGTTATAAAAAAAAAAAAAAAAAAAATCATACTGCAAATTTGTTTTAAGCTTTGCTTTTCATGAAAGCATTAACTTTTATACAAACATTTTAATATGCTTTTAAAGTTTTTACTTTGCAGAGATGCCATTTTGGTTCGCGCAGTTAGGAAACGATATACTTACATTTGAATTTAGACTGTTGAGTTGTTTATCGACAATGGCAAGTTTATTTGCTCAGTTTTTTCTCAGCTTTTTCTGTCCTCAACCCACCATACTCCTTCCTTTCTCACTCACTGTATCTTTCCCTCTTGCAAATGTGCTTATGGATCAGAAATTCTTTTTTGTTTTTTTTTTTTTTTATTTTCTTTCTTGCTGTCTTATCTCCCTTTCCTCACTCATGGACAGTCTGACTAGCCCATACACGGCCACATCCAGAGCTGTCTCATCACTGCCTTAGCATTGGCAGTCCACAGGGAGCAGGTAGTATGAGGTCATTGTGAGGAAACCCACCAGAGGAGACAGTGCTCTGCTGCAGAGTCACTTCCAGTGGGCTTTGTTGGTGCCAGTTCAGATTCAACATATGCTGGACACTGGTGCCAGTTGTGGCTAAGATGCAGAATCAGAGTGAGTGAGTGTGCCTATGCAGAGGGTCCACAACATTCATTCAGCAACACTGCCTGTGAACCTGCTGGTGTGAACAATCCCAATGTGGACTCACCACAGCTTAGAAAACCTAAACTGAAGTGATCAAACTGGTGAGTATAAAAGTTGACAGAATTTGAGACACTTTTTTTTTTTTTTTTTTTAACTGATTTTAGTAATGATAATACTGGGGAGTTGGGGAGTTCCTTTTTGGTCTGAGACTTTGTGACTGTGGTATATGCTATGCTTCCTTTCAAAATATATATCAGTGTGTCAACCAGGTCAAAAAGATAAGGACACCTGCAGTCATGGGATTTGAGCAACATACATGTAGCCGTGGCTACCAACTTGTCATCTAAATAGATACATGTAGCGAGTTACTCAAGTTTTGTTTGGGATGGAGCAGTTGTTGCCCCTATGTTATTTCTCACAGGATCAGCGGCATGTTCCTTATTTGATGCATAGTCTGGAGCTCTTGATCATTTTCTGTGTCTACAGGTGATTCCAGAATCGCCGGACACATTCCGTATTCCTGAAAGGAAGGGAGACACGTCTAAGTATGAGCTTGTCTTCCCCGTCAACTTGGTTCCTCTGGGGATTCACAACTTTCCTTGTGTCACGCAGTAAAGGTACTAGGGAAACTTTTGAGGCTTTTTCACTTCTTTGGATGATAGCATGAGTGAAGATATAGGAAGTGTGCCTGGAGCATATGTGGCTGACATGTAAAATTTGTTAATGATGATAGTCGGTGAGTGAAGATACATAGAAATGTGTTGATGATAGTGTGGAAGATACATGGAAATATGTCAATAATGGTCTATGTAGAGATACATGGAAATGTGCTGATTATCATCTAAGTGAAGATATGTAGTGTGTCAGTGATAGTCTGAGTGAAGATACATAGTGTGTCAATGATAATCTGAGTAAAGATACAAAAGAAATGTTTCGGTGACAATCTGAATGAAGATGCATAGAAACTACTTGATGATACTCAGAGTGAACATGAGTATGCATGTGCCATATAGTCTATGGTGAGAATTGAACATAGATACATATGGATGCGATAAATGCTTGATGCATCAATTGATATATGAAAATTTGTCAACAATGATATTCCAAGTGAAGTTAAGTAGAGATGTTCCTAATGTTCCTTTGATGATAGAGTGGGTGAAAATATATACAGATGTGCTTAATACATAGACATTTGTCTGTCATGATGATCTTAGTGAACAAGATACACTGATATGTCTGATAGATGAACAAATGAAAGTAAAGATACATAGAAATGTGGCTGATATACAGAGATGTGACTCCTGATGACAGTCCATGTGAAGATACATCAAAGTGTGTGTGTCTCGGCATAACAGTCCAAGTGAATGTACATGAAAATGTGGCTGTTGATGATAGCTGAAGTAAAGGTGCATAGCAATGTATCCATGGATGATACTCTAAGTGAAGCTATGTAGAAACATGCTTAGGTATGACAGAATGAAGATATTATGACATTTGAGGAGGTGGGGGGGGGGGGGGGGGGGGGGAGTGTTTACAATTTTGGATAATTTTGTTTCAGAGAGAGAAAAACAATGGATGTGCATGCACATACACAGACTGACAAGGTGAAGGGAATTACAAACATATGTTTATATTTGCAACAATATGACTGTTGTGCATTGTCTTATTCATACATTGTGTTGCTCATGATGTGACTTTGGTATCCTTTCCAGACAAAAGTGCCAGGAAACAGCAGCAGAAAGAAGTTATGCCCATGAATGGAGAGGATGTTGTAATACAAAATGAGGTATGTCTTTTTTATATGTTTCATTTCCTTTTGCAAAAAGTAATCAAATTCAGGCAAGCACTAGTTTTATAAAATCTTTCAGTGCAAGTCACAATTTTTTCCCAGAAGATGGCCAGAAGTGGTCTGATAATGCCCTTAGTTCCTGCTGAAACCCATCTCTTAGCCACTGTAAGTGAATATGTAATGAAAATGATATCAGATATTTGTTAGGAGCTTGTCATTTTGATGGTAGTGAACATACTATTATTCTTTATCTGTATAAGTATGATGGTTGTAAACGTAACGTTATATGTTATGTTTCCTTCTAATGATAGATTCATAGTGAACAGGTTAACAGTGGCTCCTGTGAGTTGTTGCACTTAGTGTGGATATGTGTAGAGTAGCCGGAATAGGTCGCATGGAGTTTCATTGAGTACGCATGGTAGGTGAAAGTAGGAAAGTAGGAGACAAAAAAATGGAAAAGGAGTTTGAGTAAGAGAGAGAAGAGACAGACACACAGTTTGTGCTTATGATAAGTGGAGGAAGATAAAATGTGTTTGTGCTTGTGGTAAGTGGAGGAAGATAGAATGTGTTCTGGTTTATTCATGAGACTTTTAAAATGGCAACATGAATCAAGTTTGTTTACTCAGTCATTTATGCATTTATTATCCTACGTCATTTCTTGCAGTTAAATTTAGTTTTTCTTTCAGGTGTTGTTTTGTGTTCTTTTCAGTACATTGCAGTGGCGTTTGACGGAACAACAGGAATGCTGAAGAACATGACCAACCTGGAAAGAAAAATCTCCATAAATCTGAGTCAGTCATTATTTTACTACCTGGGGGATGCAGGCAACAATTCCAAGCCTCAGTTCCAAGCGTCAGGCGCATATATCTTCAGACCCAATGGCACATCACCTGTTGGCATGGGAACTGGGCGGGCGAAGCTCAGATCTAAAGCATACTTTGTAAAGGTAACTTTCTTCTGTTCATTTACTATTTTGTGTGACGAGAACCATTTCTGAGCTTCACAAATGGCACTTATTTCATAAAGCTTCTAATTTTTAAGATAGATTCTCAGCTGCTGGATGAGATTAGTCTCAAAGAAAAAAAAAAATGTTTTAGAACACATCTTACCCAGCTTTTGCACTGACTATAACACTGCTGACTGTAAGAGCTCCAAAATGCTCTGTTGCTTTATACAGTGATATCTGTCAAAGTTATCGCTGATAATTTGGCTCTGGAAGAATCGAGCAGAGATGCTGCTTTGTCAGAAAACCTTGTTTTAAACTTGCAGTATTCTGGGACTCGGTGGCATCATTATTGTCTCTAAAAATCCAGTTATACATGGCTGAATCTAAGAAGGATAGAGCACTTGCATTTTGTGATTAGCTTAGACTAGAAGCCAGCCACAAATGAGAGAGAAGGAAAGGAGAAGTCACATCCGAGAAAAGACCCTATCAAAACTGGCCAAACACACTGACCATCATGGATAATAGGAGACTTTAAAGAGTAAAGTGTTCAAGTTTGAAACATTCGACTGCAATCATTGAATAACTACTTGCGTCCTGGCTGGTGTTTTCAGGGCGAGTTAGTGCAGGAGGTGTATCAGGAGTACACTTCCTGGATGACCCAGACCATCAAGCTACACAGCCAACAGCGGTTTGTGGAGTTCCAGTGGACAGTGGGACCCATACCCATCCAGTAAGTGGGAACATAATTGATCAGCCTGAAAGATTCTTGTCACTGGAAATGTTACGACATGTTCTCTTTTTTTCCTTTTTCTTATGGGCTAACTGTTCCAACTTTAAGCAGAGAACAGACAGGAGTAGAAAAAGAAATGTTGACTGCAGCTTGAATGAAAAGTGCTCAAGGACTGTACATTTTAGTTCCTATCGCTTGTGGTTTTTGTTTTCTTTTTAGTAGAGATTTTATGTCAGATTGAAACAAAATATAGTTCTTATCCATTTTTTTAATTCCCATTTTTCTTTACAAGGTGTATTTTTCTTCATATAATTTTCTCCACTTATGTTTGCAGGGATGGACAAGGCAAGGAAGTTGTTAGTCGTTTTGAATCCAGTCTCAACAACAGTGATATCTTCTACACCGATGCTAATGGACGGGAGATTTTGACACGACAGTAAGTAGTTTTGTATTCACATACGTTTTTATACAGAACACAAATGAAACGGTGTGAAAGAGTCATCAACCTGCCTTTAAAATCATGTAAATGACAATGTTTGTTAGCTACCTCTCAAATGTTTCAGAAAGTGTCTTGGGCCATATTTTTCTTTTTTCAGCTATCATTTAGTGTCATAATAAAATGTTACCGCTGGTAACATGATGATGTTTGCTTCTTTGCAGAGCAATGAACTGTCTTAGGTCAGATTCTGCATCATTTTTTACTTCAGCAAATGTCTGTTATGAAGACTCTTGAAGTGGGTGTAATGTTATTCTTCGTGGTTATCCCTCGGAAAATGTCAGCAGTCAAGGTGCAGTGTCCCTGTCATTTCATGGCTGTATGTATTGCCCTTCAGATCTGTTTTGGTTTTGTGTACGTTCGTTGTTTTCACTTATGTCATCCCAGGAAATGAGTAAAATAGTGGAGATTTTGTCTCCCTCTTTCTGTTTACTTGCTACAGCTGACACTTCTTTTTTTCTCTCTTGAATCATGCATACTATTTTAAGCACAATTATGTGCCTTTACACTTTCCACGTTGCTGTCATTGAGAACAGTGATCTGTTTTAATGTCTTTTCTTTTTTTTTTTTTTTTTTTTTGATGATTTCACTGGTTTCTTTTACTGCCTTTGTATGGATGAACAATATTTTTAATCTGTCAAAGATGATTTTGGATTGAGTAGAGAAAATTTCTTCAAAAATGTGTATTGCCATCCTTTAGGGATATGCCCTTTAGTATAATCTAAATTTACGTGCGTTTGTTTTGTGGGACTTCTCAACATGCATATATTCATATTATTTTTTTCCTTTTGTCAGACTGAACCATCGGGACACTTGGGATTTTCAACAATACAGAACCAGTATCTGGCAACTACTACCCTGTTAACAGCAGAATCTTCATCAGGGTAGGTACAAGGAATGAAAAACTGAATTCAGTGATGTTGTGCTGAAACAATACCTTTGGTACGCTGCTCACAATCTGTGAAAAGCCAAAGTATAGATATCATCGTAGTACAGAATTTTTTTTCTCTTATGCAATGAGCTCCAGTCTTGGAGAAGCTTCACAGGCCATTAGTCTGACCATTTAACTATAAGCAGTTTTTTTTTCTTCCAGTAAACCCCAGACTGAATAGTTTTGCCTCTGATGGTGAGTTTTGTTTGTGTTTGTCTTTATGTTTGTTTGCTTTTACGACAGATCAGAGGTGGCCTTCATGAAACTAAATGGCAAATGAAGGCAGTGTTCACTGCTATAGGCAAATGATGTTTATATTACTATGGAAACATTTTCTTGACAGAAAACTTGTCGAATTTTTACCCGTGCATTTGCTGGTGGAAAGCGCAGTCTTGATAAGGAAGCACACATACCTACCACAATTTTGTCTGCTTGTTCCTTAAAATTTAGGGACAATATAAAAATGTGTAGAAAATTACTAGTAACACTCAATGAATAATTTGTTTGGATATTTTAACTTTCAGATCAAGTATAGCTTGTATCCTTTTGCCATTAGACATAAATCTGTTTAATCTCAAAATATGGCCAAACTTGTGCATCATTGTAGTTTGTATCCTTTTGCCATTTTACGTAAATCTGTTTAATCTTAAAATATGGCCAAAATTGTGCATCATTGTGAATCGTTGAGTGTAATTTTAGTTCTTCATCAAATTAAAGAAGTGTATTGTTCAAACTTTAGATGAGGGAGAAGAAAAAAACATAAAATGTGTAATAAGTATAAAATGCCAGTAAACATGAGTGCACATGCATGCTCTTAGTGTGTACACATAATTATGTGTACGCATCTGTGCACTCATGAATAGACAGACAATCATGGAGACAGCTCAACAAACTGTTTATTAATAAGATTTTTGCTGCTCGGTCCAACTTGATTTCATGGTGTTTGTGAATTCTAGTTTGCTGGCATTGAGATATACTCATAGTCACTAGATACAATCTCTGCATTTATTGTTGCCAAAGTAAGTATTTCCGATACACATTTCTGTCAGCTCACTGAAGTCTAATGAACTAATAATTTAGAGATTCTATCTGTCTCTCTCAGATATGGCCAGGAAACTTCACTTCAGCTGACCGTACTGACTGACCGATCTCAGGGAGGAACCAGCCTACAGGAACACAGATAGAATTAATGGTAGGTGTGGATGTGTGTAATGTATACCTGTGTGTATGCTTTCATATGCATGTGTGCATGTGAGTATATGTGTATGTGAGCATTAGCAAGGATGAATGCATATTTATGGTTATGTATTTTCATGGTAATTAGTTCTTAAGTCATCAGGTATACTTATCCAAACAAGGAGGAGAATAGGAAAAATAAGAACAGAAATTCACAATGATCTTCTCAGGAGATTTATAACTCTGTCTTTAAGAAAGAAATAAAGAAACATGTGAAAACTTGTTTGAATAAAGCTTGGACAATAAATATTTGAAGTGAACACAATAAATATTTATAGTGAAACATTCGCTCGAAATGTTTATCGTAGAGCCTTTCCTCAAGGATCGTTTTTTCATTCTCTAGTTCTGGGTTAGTTTTTGCTTACTTAAGTTTTCTGCTCACGTCTATTATGTATGGAAAACAGTCTTATTAAAAACTGGTGTGTGTGTGTGTGTTATTTGGGATGAACACGCTCATACAAGATCTCAGCTGATGCGGGGATCTTGTGTCCTATCAAGACTCTCACTTTAAAAGAAAAAGAAAATCATGTGGATTATTGGTACAGTGGAACATCTCTGTAATGCCAGCTGTAAATCTAAACTGGCTCTGAAACTGGAAAACAGTCTTACTCTGCAATTACATCTTGCACATACATAGACAGGGAGAAAATTGTGCTAGAAAAAAGTATTTTGTAGGGGAAAGTCTCAGTTTGAAGCTCCCTACTGGCACACTTCCAATTTTATAACATTTTAACTGTGTCCATGTTTGTTATGTAGCTTCAAATTGGGCCTAATGTAAAACCTATCACAGCATAGGTACCAGAATATGTGAATTATCTCGCCATTACTGCCCATGATATCTGGATTTCAGTAAAAATGTTGTGAGTGTACTTCTCTTGAAGCCTACCCGTTCTTCTGTCTCTCCACTGGGCTCTTTCTCATTTATGTAAAGAATCATTTCTTGTATTAATAGGATATAAAGAATATTAGTAAGTCTTGTGTTTTTTTTTCCCCTCCAAATTATGGACAAAGATGCCAAGAAAGAAATTGGATGTTGATGTTGTTGTTGTCACTGCTCAGGTTCACCGCCGTCTGCTGCACGATGATGCACTGGGGGTGGATCAAGCTCTGAATGAAACGGGCTGCGATGGCAAGGGGCTGATTGCCAGAGGTGAGTGGGAGGAGGTCCATGGACATACACATAACAAAAGACAAAAAGTTTCTAGAGGTTGGGGTGTGTGAGCCATTCCTACCTTTGTCCCCTGAGGAAGTTAAGTGTTCACCTGCTTCTGTTGGCTTACTTGTCTGTCTGTTTGGAAGATCTATGAAAAAAACAAAAACAGAAGCAAAACCCAACCCTTCTGAATGGATTCAAATGGAACTAGGTGAAAAGATGGAATATGGAACAAGGAGGAAGGTGTCATATTTTGAGGTGGATCTGGATCTGAAGGTGGATAGTCATTTTTTTTTTTTTTAATACTTTCTGTAACATCGTGAGATAGGGCATTTTGCAAGAGATATGTGACCTTCTGAAGAGTGAATCATCATCATCCAGTTAACGTCCACAGTCATCATGTTGACTATTCTGACAAATAAGAGAATAGGGTTTCACAGACTGGCTTATTATGATGTCAGAGTGGATAGAGTGGAAAAAAAAACAACAACAAAAAGAGGGATAGAGTAAGAGAATCAATGGTTCTCTTCATGAAAGAAAAAAAATGTTTAAGCTTTTTAGATGGATTCTTAGCTATGCACTTGTAAACTTCAGTGCAGATCCAGTGACAAAAGACTGTTCGACATGGGGAAGGTCTGTGCTCTTCAGAATGCATTTCTATTTTTCATTTTTTTTCTCTCCACCACCCCCCAAACACACACACACACACACACACACACTCTTCCTTTTTTTTTTGCCTATCGCCAATAGGTTTTTAAAGTGATCACTGACAGCATCATTGTAATTGTGTTTGAGAGAGAGACAGAGGATCAGCTTGAGGCATGTGACTGGGAACGTGTAATCAGAGATGAAGGAAGATTGACAGCTGTTGAAAGAGGGGAAACAATGGAGCGGGGTTAGAGAATGATAAAAAGAAACAAAACGAGGGATAGAGTAAGAGAATAGGCTTTCACAGACTGCTTGTTATGATGTCAGAGTGGATAGAGTGAAAAAGAAAAAAAAAAAAAGCGGGATAGAGTAAGAGAATAGGCTTTCACAGACTGGCTTGTTATGATGTCAGAGTGGATAGAGTAAAAAAAGAACAAAAAGCGGGATAGAGTAGAGAGTAGGGTTTCACAGACAGGCTTGTTAATGTCAGAGTGGATAGAATAAAAAAGAACAAAAAGAGGGATAGAGTAGAGAATAGGGGGTTTCACAGACAGGCTTGTTAAGATGTCAGAGTGGACAGAGTTTAAAAAAAACCCAACAAAAACAAAAAGAGGGATAGAGTAAGAGAATAGGGTTTTACAGACTGGCTTATTATGATGTCAGAGTGGATAGAGTAAAAAAGAACAAAAAGAGGGATAGAGTAAGAGAATAGGGTTTCACAGACAGGCTTGTTATGATGTCGGAGTGGATAGAGTAAAAAAGAACAAAAAGAGGGATAGAGTAGAGAATAGGGTTTCACAGACAGGCTTGTTAAGATGTCAGAGTGGACAGAGTTTAAAAAAAAAAAAAAAAAAAAAAAAAGATAGAGTAAGAGAATAGGGTTTTACAGACTGGCTTATTATGATGTCAGAGTGGATAAAATGGAAAAAAAAACCAAAAAGAGGGATAGAGTAAGAGAATAGGGTTTCACAGACTGGCTTATTATGATGTCAGAGTGGATAGAGTAAAAAAAGAACAAAAAGAGGGATACAGTAGAGAGTAGGGTTTCACAGACTGGCTTTATTATGATGTCAGAGTGGAACTTTTTCAAGACCTTCCTGGCTTGAGTATATACTTTTGACTGCGGCTTGAGTGTATGATTGTGCATGTGCTGCAGGTTCCCACTATGTGATGCTGGAGCCTATTGCATCAGCTGCAGCAGGTCACCGTGACCTGGCAGAGAGGTTGTATATGGCACCCCAGGTCAGCTTTTCCACTCCCACCAGCACACAGGTGGCAACCAATGTGAGTGAAGGGTTTTTCCTCGCTCTTTTTCTTTTTTTTTTTTTCTTTTTAAGGATGAAGGGGCTTGCATAATCTTCCATATAAAATTTGTGAGATCCTGCTTGCACATAGACCTTTGTGTGCATCTTGGATTCTGGATGATGTTGATCATTTTAGCTGTGCTGTTTGGTAACGTTCAGTTCAGAAACAGAAGAGATGGGGTGGGATTCTTCTGCAGTTTCAGTGTTTGAGGACCTGCTTGCCAAGCATCACTCGCTGAGTGAATGAATGTATGCTGGACATTGATCTTCAGAGTAAGCAAGACATTCAAGGATTGCAAATGCAGGGTTATGCATTCTTTTTTTTTCCAATTCTTTCCCAATAGTTTTGCATTGAACTGGGGTAAATGCTGCATACACCATGTTTTAAACAAATCTGCAAAGACAGTGAATTTTTTTTTTGTTCTTGCTTTTTTTTTTTTTTTCCTGTTTTCCTAGTCGGACAAGAAAGGATTTCACTGATTTATGCATTGAAAGTGACTTAATCCACGCTATCTGACACTAGTGTTATAAAATGCCATAGGAAGTCTTTTGGGTGCATTGGTTGAATTGTGCAGCCCTGTTATTTAAAAGGACCATTCATTGTTGCAGTGGTCAGGTGTGAACGAGGCTTTGCCAAACAATGTTCACCTGCTGACTCTGGAGCAGTTTCCCTCCAAAGGCCCTGTGCCCAGTGACAAGCAGCCCTTTTTGCTGAGACTGGAGCACTTCTATGAGGTTGGGGAGGACCCGGTCTTGTCCAAGCCTGCTGCGGTTCAGCTGCAGGTATGGAGACTCTTCTGCAGAACTGTCTGTTCATCATGCATGTATGAAAGATTGTATATTCATGTGGAACAAGGTGTGTGTGTATGTGTGTGTGTGTGTGTGATAGGGGAATGTTTGTATGTATAGTTGAAGTTAAGTAGTGGGTGAAAACAAGTGCAGGTTATCAATTCTTCAGTCATTATATAATGACTTGGCATAGATTTGAACTTTCAGAAGAAAAAAAAAATGGAAGATGAACATGGGGGAATATATTTAAATATGAGAAACCCTACCCTAGCTGCCTGAGGGAACCATCATAATCTCTCTTGAAAGCAGATCTATTAGTATTGTCTGCTTCCAGGCTTTCTGTCCGCTGGATCAGACTCATCAGTGAGACACGGATGATTGTGTCTGTGCTCTTGGCATTGTCAAATAGAGACGCACCACAGCCCATTATTCTGTGGTGTTCTCACCACCAAGGGTTCAAAAAAAAAATCAACGGCACCGCCAAAGCAGCCAGTGAAGGGTAGTAAATGGAACAAAACGAAAGTATAGAGAGGAAAAAAGTTGTTGAAAAACTAAAAACATTTTGCAAGCATAAAATGCAGGGGACAGTCTTTGAGCCTAAGCTTGAGGATCCATTCAATGAAGCAAGGGAGATTAAAAGACATGACACAGTCTGAGTGGTCAGCTCTGCTGTTCAATAACCCAAACATTGTCAGTGGGCTAAGAATTGTGCAGAACAACCTTTACTTGGATCTCCTAAAAGATGCAATCTCCCAGTTGACCAAACAATATATAATGCTGAACAATTAAGTAGTGGGTGAAAACAAGTGCAGGTTATCAATGTCTGTTCGTATGTCAGTGGTACAGTGGTTAGGATTGGGACCTAATTGGCATGGAGTTTGTGGGATTTGATTCTCATCAGAGCCATATGTGTGTGTGTGTGTGTGTGGCACTGACTGATTCATAACCAGAGGTAATTTGTGATGGGCTCAGATGGGAAGATTGGAACTATACAGTTGAGATTTGCCCACATAACACATGGACCTAGAGAGTTTTGAATATTCTGACCAACCTTACATATTCCTGTATCTTTTGGTTCTGATTGACAAGAGGATGTGTTATGAAAGGAAAATAGATCGCAGCTTAGTCTCTGACCACAATGGGAGTCTGTGGTATCAGCTTTGCCATCCTGTTGCAGATTCTGTGGCCCATCATGCCCTGCTTTTACTTACACTGTCTTAGTTACACTTTTGTGATGCATGCCAGTATATTGCATCATTGGTTTTCACGCAGTTAATGAATGAACATCTTCTCCTACCCCTTGCCCCCCTCTCCCCCATTCTGTCTTGCCCCACTTCCCCCTTTGTGAACATTATTTTTTTTTCATTAAATCTGGGGTGTAATGCAGAACTGCACCACATCTTACAAATTCCTAGGCATCAATCATCTTAGCAGCATGATTACTTTTCATTGAGATTCACGTATAATTTCTCCAGAAATGTTAAGGGCGATGTTTTTGTTGTGTTAACAGAAGGTGAACAAAAAATTCAGGATTGAGCCCTTGATCCTGATCTGTTTCACAGTTTTGTCTTTCTGTCAGGTTCGTTAAAATCACTTCAGGTATCATTCTGACAGGCAAATCAATCAGGGCTGGTGAAAACATAACTTTGTCATTGTAGTGAACTTATCAAACATCTAATATAACATTATGTCTGCCTCTGTTCAGAGGGGATAGGGAAGACAGTGTTGGAGATAGGATGTATTTGTTTTCAATTGAAAAAGAACAAAGCAAGTACCTCAGAATATTAAGCGGTTCATAATGATAATTAATAGATGATAAATAATAGAGAACTGGAAAATTGTTTAAGAGTGTAAGAACCTAAAAGAAACAAAAAAAGATACACATAATTCATGAACAATCTATTTTTTGATCTGGGATGAGTGTTTAGGTATACAGGTTCTTCTGTCTATAGTCATTGCTTCTGTTGTGTTCAGTCAGTGTTGTCTTCTTTTTTTCTCCTTGACAAGCTTTGATTCAGTTCACATGTGTTCACTGACATTGACCTGATTTTCAGAAACTGTTTAAAACCTTTGACATCGTGAAGGCCACAGAGCTGACACTGGGTGCAGACATGGCTCTGGCAGACATGAAGAGACTGCAGTGGAATTATCCCCATGAACAGAGCGCTCCCAAAAACAGGGTAGGTTTGCCGTGTGGGGGAAGCAGAGCATACACTCTTCAAAAGTTGGGAGGGGAGTAAAAGTTAAGAGAGTCCGTGAGAAAAAGTTTGTGTGTGTCCCATAAAACTTTGAGTGTAGTTTTGCCATTTGAGATGTACACTTGCAAAGCAGGTTTGTCCAAATAAGCTTTTAGAAAACACAAAAAACTACTGACATCAGTTTAGAAAAGAATGCTATGTAGGTATGGCCATAGAGCAAGGTCCAATGGCTTGTGTAACATTTTCAATCCTTTTGGAAACTGTTGATGGAGATGGAGAAGACAGAAAAAAAAATGAGAGACTGAAAACATTGCAGAATGGACAGGAAAAATATTTGTTGAGACCAGAGCGCTGGTCAACAGAAATAGAAGAACATGGTGTGGTGTTCTTCATTCAGTGTGATGGGCCAGTGACTCCTCACAGAGTTAAGGAAAGACATTGTTTGTGCTCTCGCCCACCTGAACACTGTGGTGGTCATTAGTTGTATGTATTCTCTCAGACATGAATTTGGCTCATTGTGTGCATGTCATAGATCGAGAGGATACTGTTTGTCGCTGGAGGAGCCATACTTCCTCTTCAGAGGAAATGCTAACAATGACTGAATACCTTTTTTTTTTAGGTGTAGCCCACATTGTTTTGCTGTTCTGTTCCAGATGCATCCCTTCGTTTCAAGTCTGAAAGCGACAGTAAAGCTGATAGTGACTCGCTGACTGTCACCCTGAATCCCATGGAGATCAGAACCTTCCAGATCAGCATCCAGCCATCTAAGCTGAAGTATGACTTCTAGAAGGAACAGAGTAACATATGGAAAAAAGAAAAGGGTTGTTAGTATTTCGTCAACTGGAAATCCCTAAACAACATCACATTTCTTCAATATGCTCTTTGTTTGAAAAAAAAAAAAAAAAAAAAGCAAGAAGGATGTAAATGTCATGATGAGAAAAATAGGACTTACCGGTGCCTTTTGTAATCTGACAAGTGTTTTTTGTGCATATTTACAAGCCTGCTTCCCTTGAAGGGGATAAAAAATGTTTCAGTATCATGGGGTGGGGAGGGGGAGGGGAGGGGAAACACCTGATTTTTCTACCACAAATTATCAGAAGGCATCCCCTTCCTCTGAACTCTTCCATTGCAGACTGACTGACAGTACTTCCCAAAGGTTGACAGTTTGCAGGCAAGACTTGCTGGGATGGGAAGGGGGAGGGGCGGAAGGATTCGCACTTGGACATGACTTTTGATGTAAGTGTTCTAACAGTTGTACATTCCATGGCATAGGCAGCTTCCACTCTGTTGCTATTGCTTTGTGACTGGATCCAGTTATAGCCTAGTTGACATCGGGCATCTTTCCGGGCTGTCCCTAAAGGAGAATTGGGTTTAAAAGAAACGAGCAATTTCTCCCTCAACACTCTGTCCTCTCTCCCCCTCCAAAAGAACATGCATACAAATAGTTATATCAGTTCATGACTTTATAGCTTAAGCATTTTCTGAGTCACTCTGATGAAACAAAGTTGTGTAAAGTGTGTCGGCCATTCCACCATCTTTCTATCTCACCGGTTGAAAAAGAATGAAAAAAAAAAGAAAAGCAGCCACTGCCACAAAAATACATGATAAAGGTCACATTGACAAACTGACGCTTCAGAATGGAGAGAGAATGTACACACTGGTCAGTCTCAGTAACTGGATGTCCAAACGAAGACATTTCATGATCTGTTGCTTTTGGAAGTCAAGATGGAAAACTTGCATAATCTGATTCTGTGATGTGCGCACTGTTTGATTGTGTCAAAAATCATTTGTGCTGACATTGAGTTTAATGATCTGTTGAAGGTTAATTTGCCTTTAATCTTGTGCTCTTGTTGAAGGATGATGTTTTAACAAGAATATTTTGTGTGTAGTATTTCATGCCTTTGTTTCTTTAATCTTTGGTTGTTTATTAAATAGGACAGATTATTTGCTTATATATTTTTATTCTGCTTTGGAGAATATGGTATTGATTTGTTTTTTTTTCAATCTATGCTTTGATTATTCAATAGGATGGTTTGTTTGCATATATGCTTGTATCCTCCTTTGAAGAATGTAGTATTTAATCTTCTCCATTATATTGACTGGAACATGAACAGGAGTGACTGTTTGGATATTGGCAATGTGCCAAGATTGAGGAATTTTTAACATCTGCTGGTATTACTGTGCTGGCTGGAGCACTTGCTTTGAACTTCCCACACAGCAGACTTCATTTGCACCAAAAAATGCAGAATGAATCTCGTCAGTGGGAAATGATCTGTTGGGAGTCCCATTCTCACTCAGTGTTAGAACATGATGGTTGATGCTTTGTTGTGATTGTATAGTACTTGCTTTGTTTTTGCCCATGCTTGATTTCGTGCTGTTGTAGAATAAATATTCAGAGTGTTCAGGGTATTTCTTTTATGTTCATCAATGCTAAAATATGCAGTTTGATTCAGCTGATTCACATTCCATACTCGTTGAAAAATGTGTTGATAATGGATTATTTCTCGCATAGCGATTGGTTCATCCACTTTCACATGAGATGCTGTGCGTGGGAACATACTCAGCTGGTGCCAGAACATACCAGGTGGAGGATGCGCTTAACGATTCAGGACGGTATTTAGTCTAGGCCCTAGTGAGTGTGCTTGAAAAATTTTTTTTTCTCAGACAGACAAGGGATAACAGGTCAGTAAAGCTATTTCTCTTGTTCATACATTAAAAATGAATATACTTATAGTTGTGAAAGCCCTTCAGTGGCTGCTTCAGTTTGGCACCGACACCGACAGGCCTTCCAATGCCAGTCATGTCTACTTAAGGGCAAGAGCCGGAACATGAGGGCAGGTCCCAATCTGCCGATTCTTGTGACAACATTGAACAGCTCATTGTGAATTTGGGTGCCAAATGGCAAGAGCAATTTGACTCTCTCAGAAGTCGAATTGATTCAGGCGCTCTTGACTGCCATAAACTGGGATAAGCAGTAGACGCAGACAAAGGTGTAGAGCCTCCGCGCAAAAAAGCGCGTAACGAAGACCCCACTGAATGCAATGTCCTCAGCCTTCATGAGGACGAAGACACTGATGAAGAAAAAGAAAATCTTCTCAAACCAGTGGTGCAAGACCAGACTCGAAAAGGACAAAGTGGGGAATCATCTAACACTGTGTTGGATGATATCAAAAATGAATACAGAACTGAGGAGACAGTGGGTGAGAAGTTGAATGAAAAACTGGCAGGGGTTGTAAACAAAAGATTCCAAGGCAAACTCTCAGATGAACTTTTGAAGAAACGTTTTGAAACTTGCAGTAGACCCCAAAATTGCCCCAAAATGACCATACCGACTGAAATCGAGAAGTGTGGACTCAGACCCCACATCATGTTCGAAAATCTGACCTGAAAATGTCCCACATTCATCACGCCATCACTAAAGCCTCCATTGCAGTGACGCAGGTGGCGAATTCCCTGCTGTCAGTGGACACACATAGCGCTCGTGCGGAAGAACGTAGGCAATGTGCGGATGCGATTGGCTTGTTGGGCCACGCGAGCAGGGAAATCTGACTTTGTTGGTGAGCGGACATTAGGCCATTCGTCAACAGAAACATCACGAAAATTTGTGAGGAATCTGTGCCAATCACCGGTTCATTGTTTGGTGATAATTTGCCAAACACATTGAAAAACATCAAAGAAATAGATCGGGGGCTGCTTTTGCACCTGAGAAGCATTTTGGTGGAAACCAACGGAACTTCAATGAGAGACAGAAGTCTTTGTTAGAGCCGTCAAAACCCCAGACATGCCCGCAGGCCTTTCTTGGGCCACATGCAGAAGCGGTTTCACAACAACAGAGGGGGGCAGACAATAGATAAGGCCAACTATTGCTACTACTTTCAGTTGTAGAGGTGAGTGAATTTTGGTTTTGTTACCAGAATTTACTACTGTTCTTGAATGTGAAGCTGCCATGTTCCAAGCAGGCAGAATTAAGGAAGTCATGAACTCTTGGTTGATGAACTCTTGGTTGAAGTTCACCTCTGATCCAGATATTCTTAGCATTGTCTCGGGTGTAGAAATTCAGTTTGACTGTTGCCCAGACACTCTGAGCAGACTGACAGTGTCCCATTCAAATCCTTTAAATGAAAGTGAAAATGCTATAATTGACAGTGAAATTCAAAAGCTTCAAGCAAAGGGAGTGATAAGGGCATGTGAGAAAGAAGAAGGTGAAGTCGTTTCTCCAAGTTCTATTCGAAAAAAAAAAAAGATGGATCCCACAGGATGATTTTAAACTTAGAGACTGAATGAAGAAGTCACCTTCCACCATTAATGGAAACACTGACCACTGCTTTATCACTTGTTCAGAGAGATTGTTACATGTGCTCAGCTGACCTCAAAGTTGCCTACTATTCCATAGCCATTCACCCAGATTGCTGGACACTCTCAGATTTGTCTGGAGAGGTCAGCATTATGAATATACAGCTCTGCCCAATGGCCTTGCTTCGGCTCCTCGCTTGTTCACAAAACTGATGAAACCTGTGTTTGCCAAGCTAAGGATGAAAGGACCTATCTCCACAGCTTTCCTTGATGACAGTTTGTTGTATGGTTTTACAAAACAGGAGTGCGTGAGGAATGTCACTGACACTGTGATCGCTCTTCAAAAGTTAGGTTTCCTGATACACCCAACAAAGTCGGGAGCTGAAACCATCCAAACAAATTCAGTATCTAAGTGTGATCATGACTCGGAATCAGTGACAGTCAGACTCACTCCTGAGAGAAAAACAAGTCTTTGTGACAGCTGTACAGGCCTGTTGCATAAAATAATCGGTACCAATCAGAGAGGTGGCGCAGGGAACTGGAAAAATTATTGCCAGCCTTGTAGCAGTCAAACATGGCACTCTCCATATCGGTGCTTAGAAGCAGAAAAAATCTGTGCATTAAAGAAAAGCTCTGGAGATTTTTGACCAATTCATGGCGTTGTCAGACAAAAGCAAAGCCGAGTTAAAATGGTGGGTTAGTACTGTGGACCATCATATAAGGACTTACGCACAAGTGAACCTGATATTGTAGTCATGTCGAATGCCAGCCTTACCGGATGGGGATGTGAAAGTGAGGGCATATCATCAGGAGGGGAATGGTCCACCAGTGGAAAAACAGCCCACATAACTGTTCTAGAATTGAAAGCTGCTTTGTTAGCGTTACAGAGTTTTCAAAAGAAACTGAAAGGAAAGCATGTCAGGTTGATGAGTGACAGCACCACTTGTGTGTCTTGTATTCAACACATGGGCACAAGTCATTCAGAGGTCTGTAATTTTCTGTCTGTTGAAATATGGTCATGGTGTGTAGACAGTGATATGTGGCTTAGTGCTGCTTACATTCCAGGTAAGCTGAATGTTATTACAGATTATGAATCCAGACACATTAACATGGATGCAGAATGGTCATTGGAAACTACAGCAGTCGCCTCAGGGCAGCATTCCAAGAAATAAGCATTTTGCCTACCATTAAAATGTTTGCTTGTAGGCTGAACAAACAGATGAACAAATATGGGTCATATAGACCTGATCCAGCTGCTTTTGCTGTTGTTCCATTCCGTATCTCATGGAAAAACATGACTGTGTATATGTTTCCACCTTTCAGTGTGGTGACAGGAGTCCATCAGAAGGTTCAGCAGAACAAGGCCATTGGGATGCTAGTGGTGCCAGACTGGCCAACACAGGTATGGTACCCAGCACTCGAGTGACTGTTATTGGCCCCCACCCATGAGGCTCCCATGCAGGACCAGGCTTCTACATCTCCCCAGCCAGCCAGAGGCCATTCATCCCCTGATTAAGCAAAGGTGTCTGAACATGCTAGTCTGCAAGATGTGCGGCTAATCTACCAGCATGCTGGAATGACAGGGGAAGCAGTGGACCTTCTGATGAACTCATGGCGCCCGTCCACCGCCAGAGCATATGACAGCAACATTAGAAAGTGGCAGGAATATGTAGCTAGAATTCAGATCACAGTTCCATCACACATAGATGTAGCAAACTTTCTTGCAGAACTGTACTAGCTAGAGCATATGACAGTCACATTAGAAAGTGGTAGGAATATGTAGCTAGAATTCAGATCACAGTTCCATCACATCTTAGATGTAGCAAACTTTCTTGCAGAACTGTACTAGCTAGAGCATATGACAGTCACATTAGAAAGTGGTAGGAATATGTAGCTAGATTTCAGATCACAGTTCCATCACATCTTAGATGTAGCAAACTTTCTTGCAGAACTGTACTAGCTAGAGCATATGACAGTCACATTAGAAAGTGGTAGGAATATGTAGCTAGAATTCAGATCAAAGTTCCATCACACATAGATGTAGCAAACTTTCTTGCAGAACTGTACTAGCTAGAGCATATGACAGTCACATTAGAAGGTGGTAGGAATATGTAGCTAGAATTCAGATCACAGTTCCATCACACATAGATATAGCAAACTTTCTTGCAGAACTGTACAAGACGGGAGCAACCCACAGCACAATAAATTTAGCACGAAGTGCGATTTCTGTCGGTCTAAGCACCCAGGGAAAGGATTCCATGGGTAGTCATCCAGTTATATGTCGCATAGTTATGGGAGCATTTTTAAAATAGGCCATCCTTTCCAAAATATCAGGAGGTATGGGATGTTGATTTAGTGGTTCAATATCTTGCAGGCTGGGACATGGCAGAGAAACTAGATCTCAAACATCTCGCCCTCAGACTGGCAATGATTCTAGCACTAGTGTCTGGGCAGAGGCCAAACACTCCAAGCACTGAATGTTGAAGACGTACAAATTAGTGAAAAGGAAGTGTAGGATGACATACAGTTCAGTGCTTAAGCAGGCTAAACCAGGGAAGCATGTAAAACCTTTAGAAGTCATTTGTTCTCCAAATCAAAAGCTGTGTGTTGTACATTTGCAAGAATACTTGGAAGAGAACCACTGGCCTTAGACAAGGGAAAGAACTCTTTTATTTCTTATGTAAAACCCCATGGACATGTTTCAAGAGACACTTTCTCCAGATGGATGAAGACAGTGTTGGAGTTATCTCTAGTCCGTTCATTCTGAACAAGTTTGTAAATAAATTATAAAATCTGTTGTTTCAGATTTCATGTTGAACTGTGCAAGTAAAATGTTTGAGATGTTATGAATAAAATGTAAGAAGCTACCTCGGCA
Source organism: Conus betulinus (assembly GCA_016801955.1). Taxonomy (NCBI): domain Eukaryota; kingdom Metazoa; phylum Mollusca; class Gastropoda; order Neogastropoda; family Conidae; genus Conus; species Conus betulinus. Next base: position 341,473 of record JADBJO010001577.1, on the reverse strand, counting down.
GTTGATTCCGTTACTGTTTGACATCCTCCTCTAAATTCTCATGTGAAAGTGGATGAACCAATCGCTATGCGAGAAATAATGAATGAATTAAACAAGACTTACCTGTAAGTTGTAGTTTAGTTTGGATTATTTTGAGCATAGTGTTGGGAAAAGCGTTCACATGCCCTCCCTTCACAACTATTAGTAAATTTTTAAGAACCCCCCCAAGCGTACTTTCTGTTGGAGGTCAATCGCGTCTAAAACCTTAGTATGTTCCGCGTACAGCATCTCTTGTGAACGCTCCTTCCCAGCATCATGCTGTAAATAATCCAAATTAAACTACAACTTGCAGGTAAGTCTCGTTTGATTCATTAATTACAGGGTATATTTTTGTAGAACTAAGCCCCAAGTGAAGATGGGGAGAGTGGAACTTTTCCAGGGCTCCAAAGTAATGGATGAAAAAACAACGATTAGAGAAATTACAAAGTGCAAATACTTGTGTTCTTGTAGAGTAGGCAAGACCATCCTTTTTGATATAGGACTAGAAGTGTTTTAGTCAGCTATATCTGTTTTAGAGGGAATATTAGAGAAATAAAATGCCTGGCTAACCCGAATTTGAGTTGATAAACTGGTTAAAAAATGTCGAATGAATTGTAGTCCTGCATAATTGTCATGTGAATTACACTATTCTGTGGTTGCCGTTGAAGTTCACTTCATCTGTGGACTCCTCGTACACATATTTTAACTAAATTGTAGAAATATTTTCCCTAAACCACATTTTAACTGTATGCGGTTCTTAATTCTGATGTTTTTATGACCTGCTGATTTTTAATGCGAAAACAGTAATAATCATTTTGTTTAAAGCATGCAGTGTGCCATAACATTTATTCTTCTTCCCCAAGAAAAAAAAAAATGGGCATGGTCATCTTAAATGTTTTGAATTTTAGCAGCTTTACATTTAGTTTAGCTTCACCTTGCCTAACCTACTGAAGTATTGAAATGATGGTCATGGAGTAAAATACCAGCTCACAGAGTACATGCAGTCACTGCGTGCGACTGCGCAGAACAGCTGAAATTGTCTGAACGAGTTCTGATTTTTACTTTTGCCATGTGTATTTTTGATACAATTCATGCTGTAGAATTGATAATAAAGAAATGAATGTGTGTGTGTGTGCGTGTTTATCTGTGTTGGATTTTTTATGTTCTTTTTTGATAGTGGATTAGTTTGTGGCAGAATTCTTTTTTGATAGTGGATTAGTCCCCCCCCCCCCCAACCCCCCCCCCACCCCCCCCCAGCCCCCCCCCCCCCCCCCCCCCCCATCAGTCCCCCCCCCCCCCTCACTCCCACCCCCCCCCCCCCCCCCCTCAAAACACCACCCCCCCCCCCACCCCCCCCCCCCCCCCCCCCCCCCCCCCCCCCCCACCCCCCCCCCCTCCATCCCCCCCCCCCCCCCCCCCCCCTCCGCATTTCAAACCCCTCTCTCTCTCTCACACACACACAAACAAAACAACCTGTATGCAACTCCCAATGACTCTCTAAACGTCGATACCCTCCCTGTAAGGTTATGTTTTTCTCAAACATTTCAGCTTGCAACAGTTTTAGTTCCAAATACAGACATACTCTAAAGACTCCCATTTCAAAGGATTTCCTGCAAGTTATTTCCAAGTGTAACAAACATGCAGGTTTTTAAAAATGTCATTTCCACCTGAAACTTGTCGCAGATTCTTGGTTTATTTCACAGCAAGCCTGGCTAAACAGTGAGGCAAAAAAAAAAAGGTGGATAGAAAGGATGCCTCAGACCTACACAGCCAGCTGGACCAGTCTGAGGAGTGGCCTTCCATCAGTCCGAAGGCTGGCCTCACTCAGCTAGACTTGGATCTCACATCAGAGACAGAAAGTGGCATCATATGAGTTGATGATTTGAATGAGAAGACATTAGCTGTGTCATTCTCTTCTACTGTCTCAATGTTGAATGTTAATGACCAGTTCAGTGTGAAGATTTTCGTTTCATTGTGTTCTCTAAATGTATACAGGTCCATGCTAGGGCACTAGTCGCTTAACTTGCAACAGTTTTTGAGATTTTTTCTATTTTTTAGCTATTGATTCTGTAACATTCTGCACACTGTTTTTAAAAATAATAATATTTTGTTATGAATGTGTCTATTTCGGGTTTTTTAGGCGGTATATTGCTTCAGATAACAAAAATGTTGTTTTAAATACCATCATTCCGGGAAGAAAACCATCGATCACTGGTGATAGAAATTTAAGGGAAAGAACTGAAGAGTTAAACGATAATCTATCTCACAAGTGATCCAAATTAAGGGAAAGAACTGAAGAGTTAAACGATAATCTATCTCACAAAGTCCTGTCATAAAAACAAGAAAAGCAGCTAAGCATAGCATAATAGTTTGACTGCTGTCAGTACTTAAGGTCCTGTTCAGATGTCAACCATTGTTGATTTTGTTTAAACTCCAGGTACAGAAAAAAAGAGGAAAACATGTTGATGATGCAATAAATAATCTTAACAGCAAATTGTGTGAATAAAGTCAGTCTGTACTCTCAAGCATACACACAGTAGCAAATATTGTAAACCAGCAGCTTCCATGAGAGCAATTTATTTGTCGATACATCGACCATACACCTCTGATCAAGTGTACGAAAGTTGTGTACAGTTTATCACATTTAAACGTTTGGAATCAGCATGCAGTTATATCATTGTTTATTGTTAGATGGAAAAGAGACAGGGAGGTAGAGCGAGAATAGAGTGGAATTACACAGAACTTTTTTTTTTTTTTTCACTTTTTTGTTTTAAAGAGTATGACACCAACAGCAGCATCAAAATGTCGCATCTCTAACATTCATCACATAATCATAAACATTGTGGTCCAGAAGGAAATTTCCACTGATTTGTTACTTCTTCGCTGGCTACCATCTTATAAAGCACAAGAAATACAAGTCATTTCAATCTTTACATGTCGCTTGAGTTTTTCATGTATGTACTCTTGTGTACAGATGAGATCCGACTGTTAGAATGTCAAAAGCAAATGCCATCTCTAATACCAGCCAGGAATAAGTCAGCAGCAAAACCCTTCCACACAAAAAGAGATATCCAACATGAACTGAACACCATTTAGTGAGAGGAAGCAAACAAAGCTGTCACATACAAGCAGGCGGAGTGATGTGACATATACTGATATTGTGAATGGCAATGTACTTGAATCAAAGAATTCACACAAATCATATCAAAACCAGAAAATGAAAATTATAAGTCCCTGTGAAAGATAATTTCAGGCTTACATCATGACAAGCTAAATGGGGTATACCTTCATTATTTTTACAGATATTCATTTGAATACATTGCAGTAATGAACCATCTGTGTTCATTTGTGTGAATGGCAGTAGCACAGCCCAATGAAGAAAAAATGATCACTGTGCCAAAGGATTTTCATCATATTTTAGTCAAATCGTATGGAAAAATGGCAAGGTACATCACTGGTGACCTCAAACAAGTTGAACAATGATAACAGAAATAATGGCAAATTCTTTACAATCAATTTTATAGACTGAACATGATTTTGACAGCAATTCAAACTTTCCCGGTTTCAAATCTGCACTGAAATGCAAATATGGGTGAACAGGATAGCTACTGAAATAAATCACTGTTCATTATTTCACTTCTGAAATCTTGTGATAATGGGTCATGACACATCTAGAGAAACCAGTTCTAGAATTCTCCCCGCAAACCACCCACAACTGTTACATTCCCGTACATTCGTGGTTTTCTATTCTGCTAACCCCATCTTCTATCCTACTGTTGCTGGTCTGCCCAGTCCATAGACTTACAGTTCTGCTAACATGATGAAGAAACACAAGCATCATCTCACGCACCACTTTACATCCTTAAGTATACTATTCTTAACTCGCCCTGTGCATACTGATCTCTTAATTCAGTACTTTTAATGTTGATACCGTTTGAACTCATAACCTTCTTCTTTCACTCAACATTCAAGCAGCTCATCACACTCAAACATTTGGTCATAACAGTGAGTGACACAGAATAAGTGCGTCTGGTCCATGTCTTGGTGAACAACAAATGGACAGGCTAACTCTCTACAGCTCCAGATTTTCAGTATGGCTTCCTCATCACCAAGTGGGAGAAAAAATGTGCGATAAGTGTACAATTTTTTCCCTTCCATCGCCAAAGTAGGTCAAGGAGGTATATAGGATACAGAGGCAGATAACCATTCACATAGACCACCAAACGCTTAAATGTGAAACAACAACAGAGAATAATGATATATCAAATGCTAGAGATCAAGTGCTGATCATGGTAAACATCGAAATCTATATGTTGGACATGTTTCATAACAACAGAGACCATCTCAGAAAGGTAATCAACACCTTGTAAAAAAGAAAACAGGCCTAGAAAAGTATGTGATCCTTCCATGCATTGCGCACATGTCAACAGTCAAACTTGTACACATTCCAATTTTCATGTTTGAAAACAGCATAAACTTGAGTCCTATACCCTCCCAAACTTGACAGTTTACAAAAATCCCCTGATTTTCTCTTCAAAGTACCACACTAATCAATTGTTGGATGTTCAACTCAAATAGTCAAAATATGTGGTCTTGCATGTCCAGATAAGTATCATGTTAACACACGCAATACATCAAGACATCCAATAACACTGAAATACTAATTCATCAGAAGTCCAGGTCAAATGCTTGTTATGTTTTGTTAACTTAATCTCCAGGCTGTTAGGCATTAAAACTAACCTTTGATCAGAACTTTAAAATTATACACAGTTAATTCTAACAAACCAAAAAATCTTTTTTTAAAACTTTTAAAACCTTCACCTTTGCCTCCACAGTAAAGCTTAAGCCAGTTTGAAAGAGAGAGAGAGAGAGAGATGTTTAGGCTTGCCCAACATTGACAAAAATACCTGGCTCGCCCCCAAAGGATTTCAAAATGATAAAATATTCCAGTTTCCAAAGGAAAAAAAAAAAGTTACTGACTTTTTAAGTATATTGTATCTTTGCTTCTACCTGTCTGTAATAATGGTGGATAAAGATGGTTGGACTCGCATACATAAACACACATCCTCAAACACACTTGCATATATACACACACACAAAACAAGACAAAGACAGGCTGTTTTCTGCAAAGCCCATGTGAAGAATTGACCCATTCTAGCTAAAACTAAAGTCTAGTAGCAAATATGAACCACTCTACATTGGAAAGTCATATATTCACGTATATATAGGTATATAAATGATACAAAGCAACATACAAAACTGTGAAAGGAATATGGAAGATTTTCTTCACAAATATTGATCACACACTCGTCTCATCATTGAGGGATAACGGGCACAGAAAAAAAAAACCTATAAAGATGCCTGCTATCATTCCAGAACATCATCACTCACACATTCTTCACAAACTAAACATCTGTCCAGAACACACATTCATTCAAGCAGAATCTTACAATCAATCACCCATACAAATCCACCGCTTGTGGATGCCAGCAAGATGCATATTTATCATAATAAGGCTTTGTGCATGGTCTGAGAGCACACTGTGGTTCTACAAACAGCTGAGATGCCTGAAGCAGTTGTCCAAAGTGGTGTGACAGGGTGGCAGCACATGATCCAGGCCTACGCCATGGTACCAAAGACAGGGTTGTGGCGACATATACTGGGCCCATGCTCGTCATAGTCTGCTTTAGTGTGGCAGACCTGGTAGAATTCCGGCTGGAACATGCAACAAACAGAACCTGGGTTTGTTGTCTGTGGTGAAATTTACCCTTGACTGCTGTCATATGTAATACTCCTGTGTAGCAGGTTTTGTATTCTGAACTGTATTCACAAAGTGCCTGCCATCAACACGGCATGCAATCTTGCATTTCCAGTCACCTGAAGAAGAGTCTATGACTCAAAAACACTTCCCTAAATGTATCTGTATGTTTAAACCAGTTTTTTTTGTGTGTCATAATTCTACCAGGACCAGCAGTCACCATTTCTTAATTTCTTGTAACATAACCCTTCAACAGACACACCTTCACCAATATCTAGCAAGTAAAAACATAACAAAGATAAACCTATACACATACTGATGTACTGACACATTCACCTTTCCCCAAACAGGACCTCCTCACCCTCCACCTCTACTCCCTACTCCAAAGATGCACATTCTCCCTCACAATTCCACTCTCTTTCTCAATTATCATCATAAGTGAAACAAAATGAACAGAACACCCCTCCTGCTCCTGCGTCCCCTACCCCCACCTACCCCTCTGCAGCCTCTGCTGTCCTCTCCCCTCCCCACACACCCAGCCAAAAATATTACTCACAGTGGAAGCCAGCATGCTGCCTCCAAACCAAACTGCATAGCGCTGCATGTGGTGAGTGATGACCTGCACCTCGATGGGCTTGGGCTGAAACATGGACGAGTCCACATGGATGACTACATCACTAGCACAGTAGATTTTCTTTGTTAACCTTACCTATCCTGCACCCTGCGTCTAACTTCTTCACACTCCCCCTTCACCCAACTCCTTCCAACCCTTCTCTATTTTCTCTTCCAATACACTAGTTGCAACAAAAATTGTGAAAAAAGGTGAAATAAAATTGCGGGAAAAAAACACAACAAACGCTGTTCTCTTGTTATAGAAACACAAATATAAATTAGCTGACATGAGGAAAAAAATGGGAAAAGGGAACAAAGGAAAATTAAAGGGAAAGGGTAGGGTATGTATGTGTGGAGTGGAGCAGGGTAGATGTGAAATTCAAATCAGTTTAAGAAAAAAAAATTAGGAACCGTTACCATAGTATAAAGACACAGGATCATGTTGAAGGATATCAGAACCCTTAACAGACCTCCAGAAGTCCTGAAAAATTGGAATTTCAGTGGAGAAAAAAAAAAAATGGAATTTCAGGGAAGGATCTCTTTTTGTTAGGAGATAACAGTGTACAGACAACGAGAAAAATGTTTAAAAAAAAAAACAGCTGGAAGGGAGTCTTTATTCAACCGGTCTTGATCAACAGGTTTCACTCTATTACAAAGCCATGATGTGGTCCTCAATGACAACTATCCCATAAAGAACAAGTTATCTGCACTGGCTGACATACCTAAAAGCTGCTGTCCTCAACAGAATCAACTGTTTGACTATGAAAAAGAACTTTGGAGAAAAAACAGACCCCTATCAGGACTGAATGAATCCCAGATCCACCCTATGATCCAGATCCACATTGTTCTCTGGCTACATTTCACCCTTCCACCAAGTTCTGTTAAATTTGGTTCAGAAGATCTTGCATGATGTTGCTTAACACAACCTGGACCTGCCCTTTGATCTTGATTCACACCAACACTCACTCAATCTGTCCCTGGGCTCTACTCCAATCTGTCCACCAGAATTGTTGAAATCGCATGTGCAGTTTCTGGGTAATAATTATACCCACAGACAGACAGACAGACAAACCAACAAAAGATGGCTTCAAAGTGAGGTGACTGAAAGCGGAATTTGAAACAAATTTTAAAAAAAAAAATGCTATTGGTTCTGCAAGACAATATGGACAAACAGAACCGCAAGACAATATGGACAAACAGAACTGCAAGATAAATATGGACAAACAGAACCGCAAGACAATATGGACAAACAGATTATAGAACAAACAAAAGATGGTGAATCCTCAGCATGGACAAAAAACAGACCAAACTGAAAGTCATGAGAACAGACTGAAGCTCACCTTAATACGACCTTGACTCAGTTCTTCACTGGCCTTCAATCTGGCATCTACCACCCGTTTCACATCACGCTGGATCTTTCGTCCGAAATCACGGAAACATGGTCGAACCACCAGACAAGACAATATTCTGTGTAAGAAAAACCTCACAAGTGTAAGATAAAAATATTCTCAAAAGATCAAAAAAAGGAAATATTCTCAAAAGACAAAACAAAGAAACTCCATAAAGTAATGCTAAATAGTATAAAAACACAATTTTCATTTCTGTTAATACAAGATCTTACTTAAACAAAATGTGTCTACAATTTTCAGTGTATGTCCAGCTACCTTCTCTAAATGTGCTTGGAATTACATCCCTGTGGGATTCCATCATCAGAGATTTTTGACATAAATACTTGGCCTTGTGGACACTGGTGGAAATATCTCTACCCTTAATTTTTTTCTCCTCACCCACACAAACACACCATCCATATGACACATATGCACAGGCAGTAGCACCTGACCCTGTACACGAATACCTAACTATTAAGTACCTTATACAGGCCTCTCCTGACATCAATGGGGCAGTTCTGAATGACGTCGTCCACCACCTCTGAGATGGGCATGGTGAAATCTGGGTTGCAGAACTCAGGGTGGAAAGAAGATTTCAGGTCCAAGGAACCGTTCATAGCCTACATCCACACTGTACAGCTGCTTTGTGATGGCATTGCGCCCTTCATACTTCTTCAGCCATTTGCTGGGGTCAGAGTCGTATTTGGCAAACTCTTTGGCAACATCTGGACATACGTAGCTAAAACGTTCCTGAAACACAAGGGAGGATAAATTTCAGGGTTTTCATGTTCTTGATCTTTCTTGAAATTTTCTACAAAAACTACTAAGTCAAATATATATCTTTATGACAAGCACATTACAATATCCTTTCTAAAAACATTAGCCCATTCAAACTCCGAAATACTAAACCGATATGTACCAGGAGGTCAAATTCTCACATCTGGAAAACAAAATGACATAAAAGAGCATAATTTTGTTTAGTTCAGTTTTGATAAAACAGAAGTAACATGGCTATATATAAATCAAACACTACTACATTCAACTAGTACACTGCCTTGGGGAATAAACCTGCTGCTGTAGGGTCTGTGCTAAGAAATTTTTCAGTGAAAATGGTAAAACTACCAAACAAAAATTGTACAAGCTTTTCTTTCTACTTATCAGTAGATAAACTATATGCTTTTTTCGGAAAGGAAACTGTATCACCTTTCTTCTGAAAGCTATTTACACGCTATGGTATGTAGAGATTGAGATTTTGAGGTAATGAACAAAGTCTATTCTGCTTTATGTTTTGAAGTTCTTACTTGTAGGAAACAAAGCTTATCATAACATTTTTTTGATAAAACATGAAATATTTCACACAGAAAAAGCATGCAAGCAAAACAAAAGTTACTCTGCTTTTAACTCTGCCTTTTCATCGTCTTCTGTAGCACTTCAGATCACTTGGTCAATGTCCATGTCACCTTCTCATAGTGTCTGAGATGTTCTCGTCCAGTTTTCATATTGTTCAAGACATCCTCGTCCAATATGTCCTCATCTATACCTACAAAAATTTCAGACATTTGTGGTCTTTGCCATCAAAGGTAGGATCACTGAGTATCTGAAGCACTTCTACATGTCTTTTTTTTTTCTGTCCTTCTTTGTTTGCCAGAGCTTGGCCCATCTTGCTCTCCAGGGCTAGCCATTTTGTCATCCGCCTGAATGGTTCTCCGATTTACACATAGTTGGCCTATGCTTTGTGTTCCAGACAACATCACATACCAGATTAAGACTCCAATCATTATCATATTCATTCATGATGGAGAGATCATTGTCTACTGGACTGAACAATAGTAATCATTTTTATTCACATGGGAGACGCCCTAATCTACTGGAAAAGTCCACATTTATGTTGTTACTTTTATTCTATGCTATTCTTTTTATGAAAATTTGTAAAAAGTTCCAAGATGAATTACCTGTCCTGTGGGTGCTGTAGCAGCAATTACAATGGATGAATGATTAGAAGAACCCGTCTAACTGGCTGTTGACTGGTTGAATAAATTTTTTCAAAAAAAAAAAGATAAAACATACAATACATGAAAGACTGAGAGACCAGAACTGTACCTTGATAGCTTTGGCTGTCTCCATGGACTGTTCAGGAGGAATGCCCACTTCTCTCTCCCTCAGCAGCTGTTGAATGAAGTAGGTGATGTCTCGCCCAGCGATGGGTATGTGCTTAATGCAGCTCCCTATCACATAACCCTCAGCCTGCAAACAGAGCACACACCATCACACATTAAGCCACAAACACTGCAACAACAAACAGCCAGATAAGCGGTTAAGGCTAGACCAGCTGCATCTGTGAACTATTTGACTTAATGTCTAGAAAATGTAACTGAAAATCAGGAAAGGCAACTTATTTTTGAGATAATGCAGGCCTAACAAAGAGTCCCAAAGTGATGACTAATTACCTAAGATATAAAAAATTGAAAGCAGTTAATCAGACTTCACTTCAAATGCTAGTCATGTCACTCATGCATAAAAACCAAGAGGACACTAAACAGTTTATGGGGCAATGACCTTCAAGAAACTGACTGCAACAAGTTTCAAAATGATAAAGCACACAATTTTCTTAGTTGCAATGATAAATATGCACGTAAGTACTCAGAAAAGGAAACACATTTGCTACTAGTGTCAGCATGTATCATTTAAAATGTGGCACTAACAAGTTATTGGACGTGGTGAAAGCCTCCCTCTGAAGGGGACACCCATTCACTGGTTCTAAAACTCAGCAGTCCCTGTTTTTGTCAGCAGACAGATTGGTGGGTTGTGCACCACATGTACTGGATCACAGCAAGCACCGTTGTCTACTACCAAAGAGATTTAGCAGTCATGCAGGATCTGGATCTACTCTGGTGGGTTTGCCCACTATGACCTCGTACTGAAAACTCCCTGTGAAATGCTAGTGTTAGGATTGCAACTGAAAAAACTTGAGCATGACTGTGTATGTGGGAAAGTAGTTTCATAGTGAAGATTTCTGTTGTTTTTTAAAATCAAACTCAGGCCCTGCCTCTTCCAACATGAACCACCCCCAGTGCCCTGTTTCAACTCCACAGGAATGACATGGGTGACACCGTCTCCTGAATCAATGACTGTTCCAGTGAGAGTCCTCTCCCCTGCCTGTCGGGACGTCCATGAGGCTGCGAGGGCCAGCACAGCCTGTGTACAAAGTGAAGTGTTGTCCCATAGATAACCCAAATGAGATCAACCAGGAAAACTTGAGGGTGTATAACTTACATTTTACAGTTATTTGTTTACACACACACACACACACACACACACACACACACACACACACACCCATGCATACTCACACACACACACACACATTCTCTCTCTCTCTCTCTCTCACTTTACATTCTTAATTTGGACATTTCAAAAATCTGTTTTGGGTAACTGAAAGCCACCAAATGAAGTAGAACTACATGCACACACAAATACATATGCACCCAGCAAACATGAACTAGCCTGCATGTAGTGGCATATACATGTTTGCCATGCATACAAATAACACCAGCGAGTGTACCTGAACAGCAATGTAAAGACCAGGCACATTGAAGGACTCGAACATGATTTCTGCAGTGTATTCTCGATTTTCAGGGGTGTTCAAAGGAGGCTCTGTCTGCAACACATACACACACTGACAGCAATATTATCAGCAAAATGTGTGACAGAAATATTCTGCAGGACAGGTTAGTTAGTCATTACTGTTAATCATGCATTTAAGGTACCTTACTTTTAAATGTTTATAGGATGTGTGAGTTTTTTTTTTTTTTTTTTTTTTTTTTTTTTTTTTTTTATCCTTTCAACAATGTAACACTTTTTTAACAGACATCTTTTTGGTGAACAACACATATTTAGCTTTGATTCCGGATCTCAAACTATTCTCCTCACCATCTATCCTGCATGTCAACACTTCTCATTCAGCACTCTGACAAGTGACCCACACACAACAGTAAGAACTTAACTCTTGATATATTGCATAGTGTATTACACTGAAAGCAACAATATATTTTTTTCTCTTGGCTGCACAAGAAAATAACTGCTCACTCAAATATATGTCAAAAAAATCCCTGAAAAAAAAAAAAAAAAAATCACTCTGCCTGAAAAGTTTGATTTCCATGTCTAGGAAAACAGTATGATCTGATCATGAAGTGACCCAATCTTGTCTACAATAAAAAAAGGTTACTGAGGATGACTGCTACATAACGACCCAGTATCAGAATCACAGAGACACACAAGCACACTACAATTCAAATCCATACTGACCAGAAGGAAGTAGTGGTCCTCAGGCTCAGCCCTGAGGTACTTGAAGATGACCTGCTCATAGAACCTCTCCATCAGGTCCCAGTCCTCTATAATACCATGTCGGATCGGCCACTGTCAACACAGCACAGCCTTGAAAGTTTGGCGACTGCCACTATGTACTGTGCATCACATTTTGACCGCTTACACACTGACCAACTGGTATTCCATGACTCAAGATTAAGGTCAACAGGAAGAGAACAGCTACAAACAAAAAGAAAAACTAGAAACCAATCAAAAAACTTTTTTTTATGTTACAATACTATATGACTGATCTAGTTTATCACAAACTGTTTTCAAAGTTGCTTTCACTGTTACAAGACTCTGCATGCCTGACGAGAAACATTCACCCAAACTGGCCAAAGGATCAGTCCTTATGCTCAAATTGATGTAGCTGCAAGTCAGCCTATTTCAAAACTTTCAGTAATCACAATGTGCATGGTGACAATAAATTAAAAGACATCACCACACTGACAGACAGACAGACAGACAGACAGACGCACCCCCCCCCCCTCTCTCTCTCTCTATACACACACACATATACATATCAGCCATGCCTCCCTGATGAGTCCAATCCATCAAACAAAAGGCCTTTTTTCAAAAAAACAAACAAACAAAAAAAAAAAGAAAACATGAAGATTTTGAATGTGAGCATTTGTAAGACTAGAAACCTAATGATTCCACATCATGAATGAAACTACTCGCCAGATATGCGTAAATCAAGGGCTAATCAAAACCAGTCAAACAACATACTGTACACATGATGACTAACCTTGACAGCATAGGACGGTGTGTTGAGGGCCTCATCACCAATGAAGAAGTCCAAATCCTCCACACCTTTTCCAAGACGTCTGATGGCCTTTGTCTCCCACACTGGCTGTTTCCTTGATGGCAATGGCTGAGGGCAGGATGAACTGGGGCTCTGTATTGCCTGCATAGCCCATTTTGGTGTACCTCGAAACAGCAGGAACAAAACATGTTATCACATCAGTTTCAGTTTCAGCAAGGAAGTATGCGGACTAGTCCATGCACATTACACCAAGCTATAAGACCACAGAGTGCAGGATTTACAACTGATGGATATATATTTAATATCTAAGATGAAAAGATGTAAGACAAGGCTCTAATGGATATAACTCAGATGTCTTAATTGCCCATTAACCCAACATGCTGGCAAGGTCTTATGTACCTACCTAGCACTGTCTATACCACTACCACAGTTCAAAGTATGTGCTTACATGTGTGTGTGTGTGTGTGTGTGTGTGTGTGTGTGTGTGTGTGTGTGTGTGTGTGTGTGTGTGTGTGTGTGTGTGTGTGTGCTTCTTGTATGCAAGCATGTGCAAGCGCTCATATGCATGTGTGCACGAATGTGCGTGTGTGTGCGATCTGTGCTGTGGGGTTGCGAGCATGCTCCTGCATGCATACCTGCATATCTCGAAGGCAGATCTATTTGTATCGCCTGCTCCGATATATATATATATATATCGAGCAGGCGATACAAATAGATCTGCCTTCGAGAGAGACTGCGATAGTTTCCTCATGCAGCTAGTGAAGGTTTTCATATTTATGATATACATTTTCCCCATTTACCTCATCTTCAATTTTTTTTTTTTCCTTTTAATTTCAAATCTTTGCCAAGTCATTACTATAATGATGGAAGAATTGTTAACCTGCACTTGTTTTCCCCCACTACTTAATTGTTCAGCATTATATATATATATATATATATATATATATATATATATATATATATATATATATCAAGAATACTACTAAAAGTAAAATGCCTAATAAAATTTTAAAAGTGCTCACCCCCTTGGGGAGCAACATCTGTTAAAATAGTATGGTAAAAGGAAGTTTTAGCCAATCACACGTGCAAACAGTGACATTAGGCCATATAACACCAGCAGTAGGCGACCCAAAGCCATCCTGAGGAGAGCCAGCGCTCGAAACAGATCTGTTGATTTTAAAAACTTCCTTTTACCATACTATTTTAATATATATATATATATATATATATATATATATACACATATATGCCTGTGTATATGGGCATGCCTATGTGTGGTGTGTATGTGTTTTGTGTGCGTGAGAGAGAGAGAGAGAGAGAGAGAGAGAGAGAGAGAGAGAGAGACAGACAGACAGACAGACAGACAGACAGACAGAGCGACATGTATGCATTATGTGGTGAAGGCTGTTCAGAAAATGCATTGTAGCTCTTGATCAATAGTAATGATAATACTATAGTAAGATGACAATCATGATAAGAATCATGATGGTGATGACTATGATAAAAGTGGTCAAAATTAAAGTGATAATTATTAATGTGATACTAACTGGGATAAGTACAGCGTTAAGTGATAATTACTAATGTGATACTAACTGGGATAAGTGCAAACAGAAAGCATACTAAATAAAAGTAGTGGTTAAAAAAAGGGTGGGGGTGGGGAAGAGGGGAAGCCTATACATAATTCAGCCAGTCACTGGATGAACAGACACATCTACCATGCAACCACACATTCCATCTACCATCACTGCCACTACCACCTCACATGAACAGATGTTTGTGGACTGCACACAAGACAACTATCTCATTCTCTCCATCTATCCACACTAACACACCCATAGGCATTAAAAGCCAACAGACACTAAGCAAAGGTTCCCATAAATCTGTGAATCAGTGTAATGCATCCCAATATCCTAACATCACACACACACACACACACATACATGCACATACCCGTGTGTGCATGCACAAGCATGCACATATCTACATGTAATCAACACACACAAATACTGATACATATATACACACAGTCACACACACATACTTGCATGTACACACACACACACACACTGAGATGACAAACCTACATCTGGGCACTCCGCATTACACACTTGCATCACTTCAGATGAGTTCAGTAGAGCATGCTTACTACTACTATTTCACTTATATTTGCTGTAAATTAAACAGAGGATCCTGAGAGATTAAAAGCCCTTTCTCGCAGCTGATGTCTGTACATCATATTTCACATTTTGTGCCTGACATTGGAAAGGCCCATTATGCATCTGCTCCATTCTTTTTTGAGTTTCTGCCATGTTGATTTTGAAATATTCCATTATTGATTTGGTTAGGGATGTTCAATTTGCCTACTTTAATCGATACTTGATCTGTTTACTTTTTTTTTGCTGCCCTCCAGGTCGTGAAGTTTTTTTTTCTGATTGTTCAACTGTCTTAGCATGCTTTGTGCAATCTCAATAAGCTTTACTACATTTAGCAAAACCTCTCGCAATGAAAAATGTTCATAAATTCATGTTATCACAGCCTTTTTTCCTTTTTTTTTTTAAACAAACATGTGAGTCAAGTGACAAACATGAAGCAAACTAATTGACTATATCTGAACAGTATGTGACATAAATTATCACAGATCAATGAATCCATCTCAGTGACACCGACACTAATGACAGTGTTTATACTCTGCACTGCACTTATCAAATGCCTTGTGACAAATTATCATCTGAATGTATCCTTGCAACATTTCAGACTAAACATTTAATCATTTACAAATCTGTTTATTTTGCTCCTAGTGCATGCACAAAAGAAACAAAGCAACGTGTGCTTTACATAGAAATATTATCATTATGTTTTTAAAACCAAAACAACACGGAAGTAATCTTATCCGCGCTCGGCAAATTTAACTTCCGGGCATTTGTTCCCTAATCGAGCGTTTCCAAAAAACTTATCTGCTTTGCCACAGTATTGAAGAGAACAATTCATGTACTCTGTCTAAAATTCTAATTCACGAACAGACGACATTTACCTGTCTTACAATGCGCATCCAGCGCTAAGCATGTGCGTAAGGCCATTGCCACTTCGAATAACACACCCCTTCTCAGCTTCGACATGAAAGCAGACGACAATCATTCAACAGTGAAATGAATACAACCATAAAACTTACCCTGTGCCGGTATCGACGACCACAGCTGGAAGTCTGTTCGCCATTGCGTTACGTTGAAAATGAATAAGTCTGGGAAAATAAATGCAATAGTTTGGTAGAATGAGCAAGAAGATATTCCTTCTGTGCCGGTTATTGTTCTAGCACACTGATGCTAGGAGGAAGTTACCTTTACGCCACCTATCCGCAAAAGAGACAGAAAATCAAACCTCGCTGTTTCAGGAAATGCCGATAAAAAAATAACATAGCCGGTTGAACAGAACCAGATGATATAGATTGAGATTATTTTGAGATTATGATTACTGTTTGAAAAAAATGTAACATCAACTTTCAAGTTTTCTGAGAGCAGCGTCTATGTTCTGTAGAAACTATGGTAAAATAAATCTTCAGGGGACACAACTGCTATTGGTTCTTGGAATGATAGTATATGACTTTTCGGTCCCTTTATTTAGTCTTGTGAGCAGGTACTCGCGATCGCACTTCAAGTTCATCGTCCTTCCTTCCCTTTCTCTGCCCCCTTCTTCCCCCTCCCCTCCCCTCTCATCTCTTTCTTTTTCATGTTCATGTTATATCTATATTTTTTTAAAAACATTTTTATTTCTTTTCTCATTCTCTCTTCCATTCCACTGTTCCTTCTTTCTCTCTCTCTTCACCATTCTTTCATCAACATGATCTTTCTCTCTGTTGTACATTTCCGGATGCAAATTACCACATATTTTTCTGTTGTTAATCATATTTATGCCTGTTTGACAATATTGTAGTAAATAAACAGTGAAACATATTAGAAATGTTTTTTTTTTTTTCGGTATGAATGGATTTGAGTGAAAGTTCAATGTAAGCCGAGGAAAGTTTTTGTTGTTTTTTTTTACACCGTGCCTTACGTTAAAACTGTTGAATCTGGACAGGCATTTAAAGTATGCAACCATTCAATTCATAATTGCAGTACACCTTTACCGTCACCAGTTACATAGCGACGCAGATTTACTATGCCAGCTTTGCAGAGAGAAGACTGAAAGCGTCATGTCGTCCTTTCCTGCAAAGATTAAGACCTCAGTATAATGTACCGTTGAAGAATGACAAAATATCAAATCAGTTCAGATTTGCACTTCTTTTGCATGTAGCCTAACCTTGAACGGCCAGATGTTAGCCGACTTATTTATTAAAGCATTCAAATTGCGGTCTTTTATGTTATCTCAGGATAGTTTGTGAATTATGAATATGCATGATGTTGAATATATGCTGGTTATGTCTGTGTGTAGTTCTATGGTGCTTCTATGATTGTATTTGCTTGCACCGCTTCATGAGCGGCAATGGCCTAAACATGAGTAAATCAAATAAATCATCTTGACTCTCTGTCACTGTCTCTGTCTCTCTGTCTGTCTCTGTCTGTCTGTCTGTCTGTCTGTCTGTCTGTCTCTCTCTCTCTCTCTCTCTCTCTCTCTCTCTCTCTCTCTCTCTCTCTCTCTCTCTCTCCAGATTTTGTAGATGGTTTCTCATCTTCATTCAATTGTCAATTGTCATCGATTAGTGTGTCTTTTTAGGTGCTTTCTAGGTGCTTTCCCCACTCCCCTGCTTCCTCTTCCTTTTAACTTCTTATTCACAGATTCCCCCCTGTCACTCTACATTCCCTCGTGGGTGCTATCACTCCCTGTTCGCATCAAGGATCTGACCCTCTCCACCATTTCCGATTTCCACCCCGAAACTCCACCAGCCATTCCTCATTCCCTTCATGAATCTTTTTTTCACCATTCCCCAATTCTATTACGAATCCCTTTCACTCTCCTTACGCTTTCATACTGCCGCAATCCCTTCCTACCGTTCGCGTCTCACTGTTCCCCATATGAATCCCCCATTCCCCCCTTCCCTCTTCCTACACACCTTCGCTTCTGTTTTTAAAAATCCCTCGTTTCCCATCATATCTTGTTTTCATCGTGATGTCTTCGCGTCACTACACATTTCCTTCACGAATCCCTTCCGGCCTGTCCTTTCCAGATTCTGTTCCCTCCATCCTCGGTTCCCATGATGAATCCCCCCCAATTCCTCCTCTGTGAATTCACTTGATGAATCTAACTCTCTGCCACTCCTGTTTCCAAGAGGTCCTTTCTCAAATTTCCATTCTCCAATACCTTTCATTCAGCCTAAAAACGTTCCTTCCCAACTCTGCCAGTTCCTCTCGGAAATTCACCCCCACCCACCCTCGTGACGAATCTGTTACCATCACTCCTGGAGCCTATTCCTTTCACGAATCCCTCTTTACTATTTACCATACCCTTCAGGAACCCTTTCCCATTGTGCCGTATTCTTTTTATAAAACGCTTACTTGATGCCACTCTCATTCTCCTTACGAATCGCTTCCTGCCACGCCTCAATTGTCATCACAATTCCATTCTACCATTCCCAGTTCCCATCACAGATTGATTTCCCCGAAAAATCCTTTTTGACCACTTCTTAATCCTTTCAAGACCTCCTTCCCGTTATGCTTCACTCCACTTAGCAATCTTTTCTGTCACTCTGCATTCCTTCACGACTCCCTACCCGTTACTAAAGCGCTGAAGACGCCTTACGTGTTGGGCTGGGCTGCACAATGAAACAAACTGAAAAGCCGCTACACTCCATTCCCTTCACGAATCCTTTCCCTTCACTCTCCTGTCCTTTCTCGAATCCCTTCTGTCGCCCTCCTAATCTCTCATCCTCCTCCTCGTCAGCGCCCCCACAAAATCAATACGAAGCCTACCACAACCTTATGCATCTCAGCCCAGGTTAGATGAGGTGAAACGGCCAGGGTCTTCAAGACGCATTAACTGATTTAGCACGTGCGCTGGCGGCGACTTCCGCCACCTCCTCTGTCCGTTTAACATTAGGGGCTAAACACTCTCCCATCCTTTATTGCATCTTCGTGGACCTCTGAAAAGGCTTTGACAAAGGGTGGGCAGCTGGCCTCTCTATACGGCCCATCTTCACCAGACGTGGCAAAGGTGACGGTGGTTTGGAGGCCTGCAGTGCCACTAGACTTGCTGAAAGGAGATCAGATTGAATTAGCTGCTAGCTTGGTCAGAAATGGCGCCCAGTCCAGCCGCCGCACCCCTCCCCCCCCCCCCCCTCTCCCTCCCCCCCCCTCTCTCTCTCTCTCTCTCTCTCTCTCTCTCTCTCTCTCCGTCAGCATGAAGATGCTTGTGTGACAACAGAACGCTTTGTGTATGCCCTAGGGGTCAATTGCGAAAGATTTGCCAGAACGTGGGAGTGGTCATGGGGTTCTTGGAGACGAGGGAAGAGTTCTGTGGTTTGAACATAATAACCCTTTTTGTCGAACGCACTGTAGGCCAGACTTCTCTGTTCAAAGCAATGCTCTCTGCCTTTCAGCCAAACCAACACCACAGAAAGGGACAGGCTACTAAAGTGAATTTGTTTCTCCAGTTTCAGGCTGGGACTGAGGAGGGAAGATGGCGTTGAAGGAGAAAAAGGGGGAAGAGATGGGGTGGTAAGAAAAGGTGGAAGTGAAAGGGGAAGGGCAGGGGTAAGTGCAGGATATTCCAAGGGTTCTGCGCCTTCCTCTTTCTGTTGAAGGGAAAAGAAGACCAATACAAGAAATAAAACAAACAAACAAAAAACAAAACAAAACAACAACAACAACAACAACAACAACAACACAAAAACAACACAAAAACGTTGCGATAAAAAGTGTCATGATATATCATTCATGCAGGTATGCGACAGGCCTCCATGAAATTGTTCGAAACAACAAGCTATCAAAAGAAATGGCATTGGAAATACGGTTCTGATCGAATTTTGTCTTAGAATACCTACAATGGGCAGACTACAAAATTATGGTCACTTTATATAAACAGTCTCAATCCTTTTAAAATAAGCCATTTAGTTTGAAAAGCCTGGAATTCATGCACCCATATGTTGTTTATCTACTATGTATTTAGCTATCCAAAAAAGTGAGAGTTTTAACCACTTTTAACTGCAGGAGATTTTGAAAAACATATCTTATTTTCATTATTGCTTCCAACTGCACTCAGACACAACAATTCCATATTCACTATTCTTGAATGTTTCAATAGTTTCGACTTCACTTGTCAGTATCATCTTAAGACGATTCAGATCTACATGCCTTGGATTTCGCTTTGTACCTTTTGATTTTCGAGTGACGTTAAAAAAAAAAATCACATAATTATGCATGCACTGATTGCATAATGATTCAAAAGGTCACTTTAAAGAACCAGAATAAAATACAAAATGCAAGAACTGAAGAAGCTTCCAGATATTGTTTCTTGAATGTTCCGAGCATTGTGATTGGCAAAGCCACAGCGTGGTTCTCGATACTTCTGCAAGGTGCTCTGCATTTTGATTGGCTGTGCTACGTCATAATTCACGACCATTCTAGAATATTCCACGATCTTTTATTGGCTGTCCCACCCCATGTTTTCAAACCTTCGATTTGAAGATCAACCAGTCATTGAGAGACTTAGCAAGCAGAGCGAAGGGAAGAGGTTGAAAGTGAGGGCGTTTTAGAAAAAAACGCGTTTTTTTGTCTTGGTACTGTTGCAATAGACAATAAACATGGACTCGCGAATGTGTTATTGTTAGTAAATACATTGAAGTTTACCTTTTCTTTGTTGGGATTGATTCACCGACAGGTTAAGGGTAACAGTTGTCAGCACACTTTAATGAGCGTTTCAGCTCATTGAAGTGTCAAAGAACGAGAGCTTGACTCTTGTTAATCGCCACATAGGTGTAGCGTCATAGTTTCTGTGAGACCAGAGTTACTGTGCTCGTGTAATAAAACGCCCATCCCAAGAATACTGCCAACTTATTCGCGTTTTGATAGATTTATTCATCCCCCAAAAGAGATATGTCACCCACTCATGACAAACGTCGATATCAAAAGAAAGTCGTTCCCAACAAACATCTTAATGAAGTCATCCCAAATTTTCATTGTTGTTTAATGTGATGTCTTAATGTCCATGCAGTTATAGTACACCTTAATATTGCTCACATCGTTTTATTATCCCATGTTCAGAGAATAGAGACGACATTCTTTATTTGTTTATTGATTTCTCATTCAAATTACATACCAGGCACCTCTGACGTGTAGCACATTCTGTCTAGCGTGGATGGGGAGACGAGAACAGGAAACGTGCAGACGTGTCCTTCACAGTTGTAAAGAAGGCCACAGAAATCTTCAACGGATCAAGGCCGATTGTCAGGACGTCATCAACGGTTCCTCAACAAAACCTACTTTGGGTTACCATGCAGATCAGATTTTCTTTTCATACCAAAACTATTTGCTATCGTCCAAGCAAAAGGCTCCCAAACGTTCACGTCTTGGTGGCAACACGTCACTGAAGCAGACCTCTCCAAACTACATGGTCTCCGTGACTGGCTACACTATAAACAACACGAGTTTACTCCTCACTCGAGAGAACAAGGTTGGGTCTAAGCTCATTGTTCCAACAAACTGTACTACGAGACTGTTGAGATAAAGAAAACACACCGACACACCCACACACCATCCGCACAACCCACAAAACCACATGCGCATGCACAAACAAATGCACGTGTGCGCGCGTGTTCACACACACACACACACACACACACACACACACACACACGCACACACACACACGCGCGCGCGCGCGCGCGCGCATGCAAGGGCGTATGCAGGTTTACACGCAAAACGTAGATTCATGCGGATGCATAAACGCTGACAACTCACCCACCAAACCCGTCTTTCAGCTTCCCCTCCACCTCCACACCCCTATATAACCTCATCTAGCACAAAGTCATGCGCATGCATTTCTCACGCTCAGACACACGCCTGCCTTTCAGTTGCAGCTTTGCACCCTTACATATATACACGCACGCACGCACGCACGCACACACACACACACACACACACACACACACACACACACACACAAACCCATACGACAAAGACTTAAAAATAACCACGTTTTCATTCTATTTCACTTAAATCTCATTATATCTCTTTATATTAGAATGATGTAATCGCTCAAGATCGTCCCAGATACCATTGCAAAGCACGCGCGCGAGCACGCACGCACACACACACACACACACACACACACACACTCACTCACACACTCACTCACTCACTCACTCACGAGAGAGAGAGAGAGAGAGAGAGAGAGAGAGAGAGAGAGAGAGAGCATCTGGGCTGGTGGTGTTTGAGGAAAGAGTGCGGACAGCTCATTGAAGTACTCAGGAAGCGAGTGAGTTTTATGGAATAAGCCAGAGCTGTTTGAAGGGGGATTGAACCACAAATCAGTGTTAAACCTTTCGCCCTCTAAATCCCCATCGGAATCATCTCCCCTGTTTGACCTTCGATCTCATCCTCCTCATTGACTCTTTTCTTTCGTGTTGTCAATGGAAGATGGTTGTTTTGCTGCGTACGGTATCAGTGGCAGTCTGTGAAATGCTTCACGCCACTTTTTAGATGTCACTCCTCTGGAGTTCCCCATTAGTGACAGAAATAAAGAGAAAAAGTAAAGTAGCCTAGATTCTGTATGCAACACAGCTTCTACTTCTCCGTCGTGACCTCCTCGGCCTTGTTCATCTTCTTCTGACTTTGTTTTCTGACAAATCGGTGGGAATCAACGATCAAACTGCTCAGACGAAAATATTCAAAACATAAAACCCTCCATGTTTCACGTTTCCTCTCGGTATTACCTGCCAACATACCCCATCTGCTTTACAAATCTCTTTTGATCACTACCAGTCTTCTTGCTGAATTCTTTCCCACTGCTACCTATTCCTTAATAAATCCCTCCCAATTACGCCTCATTCCATCCATGAATTTCATTTTGTCACCCCCAATTCTCTTCACAAAATTTTCCCTACCATTCCCTGTCCCCTCTTCAAAAATCTTCTCATCTCTCCCTATCCCTTCCTGAATCTCTCCTCATCATTCACAGACACCCCCCCCCCCCCCCCCCCACACACACACACACACACATCTCTTCCTATTCCCTTTAGGAATCCTTTTCCATTCGCTTTAGTATCTCCTACTTGGCAGCAGTCCTAATTCTCTTTGTGAAAACCCTTCCTACCCCGCCTCATATTCATCAGAATGCTGTTCTTCCATTCTCAATTTCAAACACAAATCCCTTTCTGCCACAGTTCATTCCCCGAGGTTCCATTTCAATGACACCCCAGTCTTTTCAAGATTCTTATCCTGCCGTGGCCCATTCCCTTCAGATTTGTGTTCCGCCACTCTCCATTCCTTTACGACTGCCTACCTACTACGACAGTCCTGGAAAGGCTTTGCGTGGTTGGCTGGGCTGCATGATAAAACTGAAACTGAAAACTCATCATGGCCCATTCCATTCATGAATCCTTTCCTGTCCATTCCTTTATCAAATCCCTACCTGTCCTCCTCCTTAAAAACCTCGGTAACGGCCTCACTAAATACGAAGCCTACCTCAACCTTTTGGGTTTTTTTTTTATCCAGATTAGATGAGGTGAAACAGCCAGGATCCTCAAGAAGCGTTAACCGATTTAGCTCGAGCGCTAATGGCAACTTCTTCACTTCCTATGTCCATTTACCAACAGGGGCTAAACACACTCCTTTCTTTCTTCGTCTTCGTGAACCTCTCTTCGCTAACCGCTAAGAGTACAAACGAATCACAAGAAATTGTCCTGTGATTCGTTTGTCTAGGTTTTCTTGGCGGTTTGCTATTAATTACATTTAAAATCTGTTGAAAGGAGATTGAACTGAATTAGCTCACTAGCCTGGCCAGAACTCTGGCTCAGACTCTCTCTTGTCATCAGGCTGGAAATGTTGTGTTACGACAAAACGTTTCATGTATGTCCGGGGAGGTGGGTGGTGGGGTGGGTGGGAGGAGGTGAGGTGGGGGGGGGTGGGGGGTTGAGTTGC
>JADBJO010001577.1:310000-312500 GCA_016801955.1 Conus betulinus | reverse complement strand
CTACCCAGTATGACAGTCCTGAAAAGGTCCTACGTGGTCTACTAGGCTGCATAATTACACTGAAACTGAAAACCCGTTATGGCCCTTTCCCCTCACAAACCAGTCCCCACCACTCCCCATTCCTTTCACAAATCCTATCTGTCGCCCTCCTGGTCTTTTATCCACCTCCTCGTCAGCGCCCCCACAAAAATCAATACAAAGCCTCCCACGACCTTATGCACCTCGGCCCAGCATGAGGTGGAACAGCCAGTTGTCAACAAGCGTTAACTGATTTAGCACGCGCGCGGTAGTGGCGACTTCCATCACCTCCTATGTCCGTTTAACATAATGAGCTAAACACTCTCTCATTCGTCGTCGCATCTTTGTGAACTTCTTTGAAAAGGCTTTGATTAAGGACGGGGAGTTGGCTTCTCAGCACAGCTCCCCTTCACCAGACATGGCAAGGGCAAAGGCGGTGTGGAGACCTGTACTGCTGCTAAGCTTGCTGAAAGGAGATCACACTAAGTGAGCTTAGTAGCCTGGTCAGAAATGGCATCCACTTCGGCGACTTCTCTCTCTCTCTCTCTCTCTCTCTCTCTCTCTCTCTCTCTCTCTCTCTCTCTCTCTCTCTCTCTCGTCAACAGGATGAAGATGCACGTGTGACAACAGTATGTTTTGTATATGCCCTGGAAGTAAGTTGTGAAAGATTTGCCGGAGCGTACGAGTGGACATGCAAGACGATGGAAGGGTTCTGTGATTTGAACATGTTAATTATTTGATGAAAGCATTGTAGGCCTGACTTCTCTGTTCAAAGGTATACTCTTTGCCTTTCAACTGAACTTATACGACAGGAAGGGAGGGAAAGACTTGTATAATGGACTTTTGTTTCTCCAGTTTCAGGTAGGAATCGACGAGAGGGGTGGGATGGGCAGATGCGGATGGGGGGTGGGGTGGGGAGGGGGGGGAGAGGAAACAGAGGTGGGGATTCGGGAGGGGGTGTGGTGATACGAAAGGAAAGAGAAAGGGAGGGGTAGGGGTAGGTATAGGGTATTTAGAGTGTTCTGTACCTCCTCCTTTCTGTCGAAAAGAAAGTAAGAGAACAAATAAAAGAAATTCAAAAACAAAATCAAAAACGAAACAAAGCAAAACAAAAATCCCACCAAAACGTTATGATAAATTGTGTTATAAAACATTCTTCATGCAACTATGAACCAGGCCTCATTGAAATTGTTCGAAATAGCTAACGATCAACAGAAGTGGAATTGGAAATTTGGTTCTGGTTGAATTTTGTCGTGAAATTCTGATCATGGGCACAGATCACATAAATCAGGTCACTTTATAGCTGACTTAATCCTTTGGAAACCAACGTTTTAGCCAAAGAAAAGCCTGCATTTCATCCACCTATTTTGCTACTCATCTAGTTATGTATTTATGTATCCAAAAAGTGAGATCATAAACTACTTTGCCAAACAAAAAAACTGTGTAAACTACTTATGATTTTTACTTCCTATTGCATTTAGACACAATAATTCGAAACTCAAGGCTTTTTGATTGTTGCAAACAAACAGTTCGAATTTGCATATCATGATGATGATCAGCATCGGTCCAGTCTGGTTTACATGT
Organism: Conus betulinus; assembly: GCA_016801955.1. Taxonomy (NCBI): domain Eukaryota; kingdom Metazoa; phylum Mollusca; class Gastropoda; order Neogastropoda; family Conidae; genus Conus; species Conus betulinus. Next base: position 310,898 of record JADBJO010001577.1, on the reverse strand, counting down.
CTTGGGGCTTGCTTTCTATAGATTTATATTCATGTTATCTTTGTTTGACCAATTGTGCATGCACAAATTGCGTAAGGATTCAGGAGGTCTCTTTTAAGGACCAGAATAAAGCAGAAAGTGTTAGAAGTTTCCAGAAATTGCTCCTTGAATGCTCCGAACATTTTGAGTGGCCGTATTATGCGAAGGTTCTCGATATTTTTTTAGAAGGTTCCCTGCGTATTGACCATTCTAAAATAATCCATGATCATTGTTGGCTGTCTCGTTCCATGTCTCCTGAACTTCCGAGTTGATGATCTGCTAATAATCGAGAGACTTGGTGAGCAAAGCGATGTAAAACGTTTGAAAGAGAGTGTATTTGAAAAGAATATTCTTTTCTTTTGGGACTGCGTCGATGTTCAATGATTATGATTTTATGAATGTGTTGTTAGTAAAAAGTTTGTTTTTTTTAATTAAAAAAAAAAATCCCAGAGTCGACCCTTTTTCCGTCTTGATCGAGTCACCGAGAGAATAAAACTAACTTTAAATCAGCCCACCCCAATCACGACTCCAGCTCATTGAAGTGTCAAAGAACAAGAGTTTGATTCTTCTCAATCGTAATATTGATACAGCGTCATAGTTTCTGTGAGGCTAGATGGACTGTGCTCGTACAATAACACAGCCATCCCTAGAACGCTGACAACATTTACTTATCGATGTTTAAAAAAACAGATCTATCAACTTTTCCAAAAGAAATATGTCACCTACTTTTGACAGCCGTTTGCGATGTAGGAAGAAACTCTTCCCTGACAAACATCCAAAGGAAAACATCCGAATTTTCATCAGCTGGTAATGTGAAGTCTCAATGTCCATGCAGTCAGAGTACATCATGCTAACATCGTTTTTATCAAATTGTCCAGAG
>JADBJO010001577.1:295000-302500 GCA_016801955.1 Conus betulinus | reverse complement strand
AAAACTTGCAGTCTAAGAGATTTTTGTTCTGCTCTCCACTGATATAGATAGTGTCTAGCGAATAACACGATGAAGTAATACACATCGTTCCTATGTATATTTTTGTCAAACCCAGTTACAGCTGACGATTTGTTACCTGCAAATCAAAGGCAGACAGACATTTTTAATTCATTAAAATCCACCAGCGTTTTCCCAAGACGTTGAATAACCGCTCAGTACCAAAACAATATGTGTAATGCTAACCTTAAGTGAGCTGCATTAAGTACATCCATCACTGTTCAGCGCGCCAGTTCTGTTCATAACAACATTAATCTCAAGACATCTGTGTATTATTCGTGACTATAACCGTTTCATTTTTACGTCAGAAACATTGCTAATCTCTCTCTCTCTCTCTCTCTCTCTCTCTCTCTCTCTCTCTCTCTCTATATATATATATATATATATATATATATATATATATGTGTGTGTGTGTGTATGTGTGTGTGTGTGTGTGTGTGTGTGTGTGTGTGTGTGTGTGTGTGTGTAAGACCCAACAGTTTTTCCAGTCATTTTCAACATCCACTTTCCCAGTTTGTACAGCGCTTGGGATGAAACAATTATCTAGGAATATGTCATAACAGAGCTTTGACCCTCTCTAAACAGTCATCAGTTTTCTGTTACAAATATGCGTATTGAGACATTTATTACTTTTAACTTTTTTTTTTGTTTTTTCGTACATAATCAATGAAAGCTGCTTTAAAACAACACAAACAATAAAAAAAACTAATTTTTAGTTCGTACTTTTGTTTAAAATTATTTGTTTAAAAAAAAAGGTCCTTGTCAAGCAAAAACAATGAGCAATACGACGCATGCTTTTCATCCAAACGGCCTTTTCCATAGCCTTTTTCTATATTATTATAAAAGACTGCTTCCGCACAGAGGTCACTAGAATTCTTACAAAGGTAACATTGTAGATAAAGTGTTTGTACGCAGTAAATACTCATTCCAAAACATATTTAAATTACGAAAGGAAGAAAATATTTTTTGCTAGAATTCTTGCCATATATTTATAAGATCTAAGTTGGCCATCAAATCACCAACAGTTTCACTTGCCTTTGGATTGTTACTATGTTTGTAATTATCACAATCAATATTCGGGTTCAACTCTACATTCAGGCACCTGTTATCATCAGATGTGGATTCCTCAATTCCTGTATATGTTCTTCAACTTCATGATAGGATTCTGGGTTATCTGTACTATACTGGGAGTGTAAGCACGTATAATTAAAAATATCCTTGTCCATAAAGGTAACAAATGAACATGTAATGTCCATCGAGATGTCTGCACTTTATTTCTTTTATTTATTTTTCAGCTCAAAATTATTGTTAACACGCCCTGAATTGGTATTGTACGAAGCTAAAACAGTACTGGTATTCTCATTCTGCTCTATAACATTTATCCGTATCAGGGTTTAATTGTGTATCATGGGAGTAAAAGATGCGTTATCCTTTTTGTCTTAAATAGTGAAAAAAAAATCTCTTCTTTCTTTGCCTCTCCAAGCCCTTGACAGTTAACAGTACATAATTGAAATGTTTGAGACATGATATCTAGCCTAGCCGTATGGGTAAGACCCAATGCTACTCTGCGCGTACTTATAGTTTCATAAACAATATACATTGGTACACAGTTAAAATAAAGAAAGTCATTAATCGTTTGAAGCAAAAGTACATGATAGCGTTATGAAAAGCGTACGTTATCTTGATTTTTTAATCTTTGAAACAACAATCATGAAAGGAAAGCATCAAATATGTGTTTGCATGTGTACTAGCGGTCAAGATTTTAGGGCCCTGGAAATTGAACCAGGAATTCATATGTGACATTCGGAATATGAAATATTTCTTTTATCAATAAAGCTGTCGTTTATTGAGGGTTTTTCTTTCCGCTTCATCCTCCGAGGTTAATCTGCATCCCGTCTTTCCTCTTCTTCCTCCCTTCCCCTGCTAAACAGCCCACTCTCCTGCCCTCCTCATTCACTAAGCCAAATGGAGACTTGTCCTGTTGACGAAGCCTCAGTATCGGCAGTCCCATATCAACAGATCAGTATCAGATCGACTTAAGTCAACCCACCAGAGGACATACTGCACTGCATTTTAAAGGTGTTCTGATCCAAACTACTCCGGATACCACCTGATAAGCTCCCTGCTAATGACAGAAATGGACCAGTCTCAGCGAGCGAGTTTACCCTGTCAGAGGGCACATTTCCGTCCATCCAGTCCACACGTAAGTTGCTTGCTGACTCTGAAGACCTTGCTAGCATGGATGTAGAAAGAAAGGTTACCAGCAGAGCGTGGTAAGAAGGAAACCCCCCCCCCCCCCCCCCCCCCCCCCCCCCGCCTTTTTTCTCTTAACATGATCAATCAGAATGATAGAGATGATACTGTCCAGTAACATTCTGGACAGAATTGATAGGGCTGGGATGTAGTGTACATTTCCTGTCATAAACAACCGAGACTGAGAGATACAGACACTTGTGTTGGCTTGGGAATGTTAACAATGCTGCTGCCGGCGATATACTGCACCTGTGCATTAAAGTGGAAAGGGCGGTCCCAAAGTGAAGCGATTGCAGGCGGAAATTCAAACAAAATTTTAAAAAGAATCATTAGTAAGCCCGCCAAACAGCAGGGACGAACAAATCACAGGACAAAACACGACCCGTTTTGACCTCTTGGGTCTACTTCAGGCAAGATAAATAACATTCAGGACAATGAAAACGAAGAGCGAGCAATTACTTAGTTTCTTAAATTCGGGGCAAAATGGGCGTGTTTGCCATTTATGCTCGTTGCAGATATGACAGCTCAGGGGAGGCCCTCGTGGGCTGAAAAATTTGAATCATACTTCGGATGGGAATTGCATCTACACTTCCCAGCCCACCTCCCGTGAGTCTAACCACTACCTGACAGTATCTGGTCGTAGAGGTGATGAATGTAATTTCGTAACTTAACGGCATCAATCAAGTATTTTTATATACAGGTATGATTATAGAGTCATAAACGTAACACTGTGTAAATTACGTGTCAGTATGTGACTGCAATTTATTGCATTTTGTTACTAGATGCACATTTCTCATTTTTTGCCGTCAATCACCTCTAAATAACTTTTAGACAATTGTGTACATTACCGAAACAAGTCTAGGATAAGTAAGTATTCATCAATCGTGTGTGTGTGTGTGTGTGTGTGTGTGTGTGTGTGTGTGTGTGTGTGTGTGTGTGTGTGTGTGTGTGCACGCGTGCGTGCGTGCGTGAATGCACGTGCGTGTGTGTGTGTGTGTGTGTGTGTGTGTGTGTGTGTGTGTGTGTGCGCGCGCGCGCGCGCGCGAAACTGTATTCTGCAGCGTACTAGGGGAAAAAGAAGATCAAGAAAGTTAGACATTAATCACCTTTAAAAAAAAAAAAAAAAATAAATAAAAAAAAAACTGTATTTCGTAATGTATGAGGATGAAATCTAAACGAACTGAAGAAGGTTAGATATCACCCAGGTATAATCTGCTTTTGTGTGGAAAACGGTACACCATAGCGTTTTCAGTTAAGAATAAAATGAGTCCAGGAACATAAACTGTTTCGCAAGGTGTCCCCTCGTTCATCCTTTTTCTTTCTTTCTTTCTTCTTTCTTTCTTTAAAAGAAGATTGTACGTTAAAGTGTATCAGTAGGAAATCTAACCGAGTTCTGAAAATGCGAGATAAATAAATTAAGCAATTTTAGAAAAAAAATTAGGCGTATGACTGAGTGTTAAATGAAATCGTAAACGAAATCAGGAACAATAAATGTCAGTCTGCTGTGTAGAAAAAACAATGTTAGTGGCTTGACTGTATATTAGGAGCATATCTACATAAGGTTAGCATAACTAAATATTAAGCCGGCTTAGAAAACTTAAAACGCATGTGATTCTAGATAATTTATCCAAACTCAGACATAGCATGGTTTTGTATGCAACAGATTCGGACCATCATTACAGAATAGCCACTCACTGATAATTTCAGTTAACCCTATTTCTTTTTTCTTTTCGTTGGGATTTTTATCCATGGTATCACTCATGATCAATAAATATGCGAGTTATCATCTATCTAATGCCTGTTTTACGCCCTCTTAACACATCAGTGTCTCTATCTTTGCGTCAGACCAGCTTCGACCAAATGATTATTCCATTCGTTAATATTTTGTTTGTTTTGAACCACTGAATGTATTTTGATGCTCATACAGGGGAAAAAAAAGTGATAGATTTACATGCACCGGGTATATTTGCTCGACACCTTATGTACATCAATGACGTATGAATTGTAGGCGTATAACCTTTGAAAAAAAAAAGAAAAAAAAGATACTTTTCATAATGTAGTACATCCGAGAGTTGATTTCCCCCTTTTTTTTTTTTTTTTTTTTTTTTTCAAGATGCTCCTGATTCCGTGGCGACAATTTCTGATCAGTAGCAAGGAACTATTCTTGGAAGCATTGCTGGCGCAAAGAAAGGGTCACAGCTTGTTTTCTCTACAATACAAGAGCTGACATCAGATAAGAGTTTTCGGTAAATCTGTTGCTTTTGAGAAATTCGATCGCTAGAGTCCCTTTAAAATAGGCTTTTAGATAGGTGTTGAGTCCATTCTGTAAACGTTGACTGTCGCTGGAATTCTACGGCCCTTTAAATGTGCCGTCTCCAGGGCTTGCATGGGTCATACGTTTTTGTTTGTTGTTGTTGTTGTTGTTTGTAACTCAGGCATGTAGCTTGTTTGTATCCTGTCCAGTCACTGTATGCTGAGCATGTGTCATAAAAACCACCATTCTTAAAGTTCAGCAGCCAAGATCCGAAACAAACAGTAGTGGTAGAAGATATGAACAACGGCAAACAAGATAGCAAAAGAACAAAATGTAGGAATAGTGGTAAAAGCAAAGATAGGAAAAAAAAATAATTAAAAAAAAAAAAAAAACACAGCATACACAGATAAAAAGTAGGACAAAGTAGGAAGCTTGCAAAGGGTAGGAAAAAGGCAGGAGAAAATGTGTACACAGAAGAAGAAGCAGGTAGAAGGAAAAAGATAATGAAGCAGAAGAAGCGGGAAAAGTAAGGTAAAGGTATAAATGGAAACATAGAGGAAAGTGTAGAAAGATAAAGAAGAGCAGAGACTCGTAGGGAGAAGTGTAGAAAGATAAAGAAGAGCAGAGACTCGTAGGGAGAAGTATAGAAAGGCCAGAGAAGCATGAAAGCATAAAAAGAAAATGTAAAAAATGAGGAGAAGTAGTAAAAAGGCGTTAAAAAGTATCGAAAAAACGAGAAGCAGCGGGGAAAGGTATACATACCTATATATATATATATATATATATATATATATATATATAAAGACCAGATAATGGGAAAGATGGAGTAAAGTATAGAAAAGATAAAGAGAAGCAGGGAAAACATTAGAGAAAAGTACAGTACAGAAAGATACGACGCAGGGAAACAGGGAATAATACCAAAAAATAAGGAGTAGCAGGGAATGTTAGGGAAAAGTATAGAAAGGTAAAGAGAGGCACGGAAAGTTAGGGGAAAGTGTAGAAAGATAAAGAGAGGCACGGAAAGTTAGGGAAAAGTATAGAACGATAAAGAGAGGCACGGAAAGTTAGGGAAAAAAGTATAGAAAGATAAAGAGAGGCACGGAAAGTTAGGGAAAAGTATAGAAAGATAAAGAGAGGCACGGAAAGTTAGGGAAAAGTGTAGAAAGATAAAGAGAGGCACGGAAAGTTAGGGAAAAGTGTAGAAAGATAAAGAGAGGCACGGAAAGTTAGGGAAAGTGTAGAAAGATAAAGAGAGGCACGGAAAGTTAGGGAAAAGTGTAGAAAGATAAAGAGAGGCACGGAAAGTTAGGGAAAAGTATAGAAAGATAATGAGAGGCACGGAAAGTTAGGGAAAAGTATAGAAAGATAAAGAGAGGCACGGAAAGTTAGGGAAAAGTGTAGAAAGATAAAGAGAGGCATGGAAAGTTAGGGAAAAGTGTAGAAAGAAAGTAAAGAGAGGCACGGAAAGTTAGGGAAAAGTATAGAAAGATAAAGAGAGGCACGGAAAGTTAGGGAAAAGTGTAGAAAGATAAAGAGAGGCACGGAAAGTTAGGGAAAGTGAAAGATAAAGAGGGGCACGGAAAGTTAGGGAAAAGTATAGAAAGATAAAGAGAGGCACGGAAAGTTAGGGAAAAGTATAGAAAGATAAAGAGAGGCACGGAAAGTTAGGGAAAAGTGTAGAAAGATAAAGAGAGGCACGGAAAGTTAGGGAAAAGTATAGAAAGTTAAAGAGAGGCACGGAAAGTTAGGGAAAAGTGTAGAAAGTTAAAGAGAGGCACGGAAAGTTAGGGAAAAGTATAGAAAGATAAAGAGAGGCACGAAGAGTTAGGGAAAAGTTATAGAAAGAAAAGAGAGGCACGGAAAGTTAGGGGAAAGTATAGAAGGATAAAGAGAGGCATGGAAAGTTAGGGGAAAGTTAGGGAAAAGTATAGAAAGATAAAGAGAGGCACGGAAAGTTAGGGAAAAGTATAGAAAGATAAAGAGAGGCACGGAAAGTTAGGGAAAAATATAGAAAGATAAAGAGCAGCAGGGAAAGATATAGGAAAAGCATGGAAAGATGAATGAGAAACAGGGAAAGGTGGATAAAAAGTCTGAGAAGATAATTAGAAACAGAGGAAAGGTAGGTGAAGGGTACAAGAGAAGGAGACGCAAGAAAAAAAAACAAACAAACAAACAAAAAAACAGGGGAAACTTTAGAAAGATAAGGAGAAATAAACAAATGTGGGGAAAAGTACAGAAATTTAATGAGGAACAGGGGCAAGATAGGGCAAAGTATAGAAAGAAAAGAAGAAGCAGAAAAAAACATATAAGAAAAAAGTATCGAAAGATACGAAGCATAGAAAGGTGGAAAAAGTATAGCAAGATAAGATGAAGTAGGGAAAAGGACAGAGCAAAGTACAGAAAGATTCAAAAGAAACACGGAAAGGTAGGTGTGTGTGTGTGTGTGTGTGTGTGTGTGTGTGTGTGTGTGTGTGTGTGTGTGTGTGTGTGTGTGTGTAGGAATTCAGAAAAATAAGGAGATGCTGGGAAAGCTATGGAAAAAAGTATAGAAAGATGATGAAGTAAATGTTGGGAAAAAACTATAGAAAAATATGAAGAAGAAGAAGGGAAAGACAGGGAACAGTAAAGAAAGACTAGGAGAAGCATGGAAAGGTAAGGTGTGGGAAAGTCTCGAAGATGAGAAGAAGCGGGGGTAAAAAAAAGTAGGGAAAAGTATAGAAGGATGGAGAAAAAAATATAGAAAGGTGAGGAAAAAGTATAGAAAGATAAAGAAAAGTAGGGAAATGTAGGTAAAAATTACAGGAACGTAAAGAGATGCAGGGAAAGGTTGGGGGAAAACATAGGAAGATAGAGAGAAGCAGGTGAAGGTGGGGGGGGGGGGGGGGGGTTGGGGGGGTGGGGGTGGGGGGGTGGGGAATGCAGAAAGATAAGGAAAA
>JADBJO010001577.1:285000-290000 GCA_016801955.1 Conus betulinus | reverse complement strand
TGACGCTCATTTAACGCCTCTTCATTTTTCTTAAAAGAAAAGGCAATTTCGTCGTACCTGAGGGATGGATCCCCTCCACTTCCCCCAACTTCCACCCACCTACCGCCTCCACTCCTTTCCCTTCTCGCGGCAAGAACACCTCCCTCTAAAGAAGGAAAAAGCAAAGAAGCAAGCAAGCAAACAAACAAACAAACAAATATCACAGGCATACTTTTGTGTGTTTGTGATTATCTTTGCTGTGAAATTAAAAGCAAAAAAAAAAACAACAAACAAACAAACAAAAAAAACAGCAACAGCGTTGTAAGAAAACAAAAACATCACCAACAGTGACTCTCATTTTTCAAGGCTGAAATTCGGAAAAGGAGAGGAAACCCCAAATTAGCCGGGCCAGCGTGGTTCTGTTCTTTGAGGAAGTCTGTATGGGAACTGATTCGGAGATCTGGACAAGTGAGCTGCATGCCAGTACATCAGATGAGGACGAAAACGTAGACAAAAAGAGTGCGCTTCAAAGCGGGGTGACTACAGGCGGAAATTGAAATTGAACACATTTAAAGGAGAAATTACTGTTCCACCGAACGACAGAAATCAATGGATGGAGTCCACATCCATTTTGCGCCCAATTGTGAGGACAAAAGCGATTTTTCGTTCCTCGTTTTTGTTGTCTTGAATGTTGTTTATCTTGCCTGAAGAAGACCAAAGAGGTCGAAACGCGTCGTGTTTTGTTTCGTAATCTGTTTGTCTTTTTCGTTCGGCGGAACAGTATTTTTCCTTCAAGTTCGTAGACAAAAGCATGAAGTGACCGTTGGCATCAGCCGCCAGAAACTGAGGGAATGTCTGATTCGGACAGATCATGCAAGTCTTCTGAACAGGACGAGTACGGAATCGTTCTCTCAATTAGTCATAGTGACTTTTGTTACGTAGCACTACGGTTTGTCAAAGCGCATCATGCGGCTTTGTACCTCCCTCTTCAGCTTTCGAAGATTCCGTCAGAGTACCTCACACGCTTAGCTCCCGGCCCAGTGAGCTGTTTTGGGTGTGCAGACGGGTTTGAAGTGAGTCTTCCTTCTACTTAGTCCAGCTGTCTTCCAAGGCTGTCAAGCCTCATCTGCTCCAAGCAGCTGGTTTCTGATGAAGCCATTGACCTGCCCTCGCTCCTGCTCCTGTCATCAGAACGGTCTCCTCCGGGGGTTGTGGCAGCTGGACCAATCCAGTAACCCGGGAGCTGGAATTACTTGCTGTGTGAGAGGTACACCATGGGATCATTTCTAAGGGATGGAAGCTTGTCCCGAGGACTGCTCCCAGCTGTGACAATCTTCAGTGGCATGCTGTGGATTTACTGTGTGCTCTGGTATTTGTGGAAAGGCCGCGGAAATCCTCTTGCCAGTACTCAGCTTCAGTATTGTTCTGCCAGTTGTCGAGGAGCAATCTCTGATTTAGAGTAGGGTAACACAAGCCGTAAATTCTCAACGGCGCTCCATGTCTTTCTAGATAACAAGGAAGCAAGCAATGTTTGGTAAGATAAACTAGAAGTTGATTCAGCTGCGCAGAGAGAGAGAGAGAGAGAGAGAGAGAGAGAGAGAGAGAGAGAGAGAGAGAGAGAGAGATTAAAATCAGTCGGACAGATCGTATCATGAAACAGGGTTGTCAGTAGGGTCGGTAGAACAGATGATTTAATTATGAGGTCTCTACACCTTGCGAAATGTCAAATGGAAATGCAGCCGAAAACGGTAAACGGTATTCAACATGGCTTTAACCGTGCAGAGGTTGCACCTCTTCGTTCGACACTTTTTGACACTTACACTGCAAATAAGCCAATGCAGTTTTATTGTGGTTATACTATTAATGTTGACTGCAGAGATATGAATGAAGACAGGGACGAAAGCAGGCAAAGATAGAAATGATAACGCAATGATAACAATACTGCAATGATATTCAAACCCAGAGATAGCCCATTACTGACGATAGCAGAGATATTGATGAAGATGATGAACAGCATGCACTGTGGAGAGAAAAAAGAATCGGTAAGTGTGGTTGAAATACAAAGCACAGTCTAAAGCTTGCAGCTTCACAAAACCAAGCAGCGTCAGCTTTCTTCTCGTTAAACTGACCCGCCAGGTCGTCACGTTTCACACACAACTGAATTCAGGTAGTCCTAAGGCTCATCCCACACAAGCGTCAGCGTCAAGATTTTAAATGGGAGCGTCGATCATGAATCGAGCATGTCCACACTCGCGAGACAGCTGCGGTGCTGAAAAGCTTAATCGACTGATGTCCGGCCTGAACCATCTTGCGCTGAAGGCTGACTGGCGCGAATTTATCAAAGTGGAGTTGCAGTCCCGCACCAGCGGAGTAGTATTATGAATTATGCCCCAAAAGAGATATTCTTTGATTGATTAGTGTATAATAGTGCGATCAAAATCGACTTCTTTAGACTGCTAGTTGCCATGGAAAATCGATGTAAAAAAATCACACACTTTGTCTGCCAAGACCAAGAGCTGGTGCCCTTTAATTTTTCTCTGCGACGATATAGATGTTTAAGCCGCAAATCAGGGGCCATGTTGGCCAAGTGGCTAATGTATGGCGGTCTTCACCAAAATGTCTTGGGTTCAATCCTTGAGATAGCGGAGGTAGAGGTTTTCCTTCAGAGTAAACATCGTAGACGCAGGTCTCATCCAAGTCCTTTAATGAGGCTCCAAACAACAGCAACAACGGTATCATTTTCATTAACAGCAGCAGCAGCAACAATAAATTGGCTGTGTGTTTTTAGATCCAGTTTCATCCTTCGCAGACGATTGGCATCGTGTGCCGAAGGTATTGATCACACACACACACACACACACACACACACACACACACACACACACACACACACACACACACAAAAGAAATCTGAAGCAGGTTTAGACATCACCCTGAAGAAAACATGTGGTTACTTTAAACGGCGGGGTTCAAAATTCGTCAAGTATGAACGTTGCATTTCTGGTCAAGGACAGGAGGAGGGAAAGAAGGAAAAGAAGGAAAAGAAGAAGAAGAAGAAGAAGAAGAAGAAGAAGGAGGAGGAGGAGAAGGAGGAAGGAGAGGAGGAGGAGGAGGAGGAGGAGGAGAAGAAGAAGAAGAGGAGGAAGGAGGAGGAGGAGGAGAAGAAGAAGAAGAAGAAGAAGAAGAAGAAGAAGAAGAAGAAGATGAAGAAGAAGAAAAACGAGGAAGAAGAAGACGAAGGAGGAGGAGGAGGTGATGAAAAGAAAGACAGAAAAATAAGAAGAAAAAGAAGAAAGAAGAAGAAGAAGAAGAAGAAGAAGAAGAAGGAAAAAAGGAATAAAACAGCATAATCAGCACACGCTTTCGAACAAAAAAAGATGCACAAAAAACGCCCGTGAGCAGGAAACTTAACGCGACAGTTGGCGTAACTTGACACACAAGTTCTGCTCACGCGGAAGGTAGAAGCTGACACTAGTGTGCGACGCGTCTAAAACCAGCTCCAGTAGATTTCATTCGTGCAACAACGAACATAATCCACAGCGATACTCCCGCACTTTACTACCAAACCACATTGACAGCACACAGCAGGGTAGAGCACCCCATACCCATAACATCAATCGATAGCAGAGAGAGAGAGAGAGAGAGAGAGAGAGAGAGAGAGGAGAGGGGTGTCTATGGCGAAACATGATACCTCAAAACACCTAGGATATCTTTGGCATTGCTCTCGTTGCCTGCAGTGCTGGACCCGGGCTGGTGAAATGGCCCTTTCAATAATTCACACCGCCCCACGGCGATAATGGACAACGTGGGACATACAGCTCACGCTGTGGCTGGGATCGCTGCACAGTGGATTGCACCTGGAGTGATTGGGTTCCGACCAGGGCAGTTCGTTTGGAAAACAAAAACATGTTTGTGGACGCGGTTGATTGCGTACGTCTGGGGAGGGCAGAGCATGGGGGTGGGGGGGGGGAGGGGGGGGGGGGGCGAACCGGGGATGAATAATGCTTTTTGCTTTGTGGTAATTTAAATAAAAAAAATGGTTTTATTCATAATCATTTTATTTTCATTTCATTTTGTTTGTTTCCTTTTTTTTTGCACTCCTCCTCTGTGTCATTATTTTAAATCGAACACCTCCCCTTCCCTTAGCTTCCCCCCCTTCCCTTCTTCCAGATCCACTCCTCGCCCCCCCCCCCCCCTCCCCCCGCCCCCCGCTATTCATAGGCAGACATATCTGAGGTTAGTGTTGCAGCAGTTGGGTGCCAGCACATTTCAGAGAATTCTAACTAACAGAAACATATGAGGTAACCCTCCAAAGGAGACCCGGCACTATAGCTGAGTAACTTCAGTGGTTTCCAATTAAGTCTCTCCGGATTCAGCTCAGCTATACAGGCCATCACCTACTAAACCCTGCGCCGAGAGCAGTGAGTGACATGACAGATCAATTGAGCTTCTGTACTACCCATGTCCATCCAATACCATTCTCGATGAATCTGATGTCTGGCTGTTTAAAAACGTTGAAACAAACTTACCAGTCGTAGATGGGGACAGTAAACATTGCCCACAAAATCCCTACCAGCAGGAGGACGTTACTATTTACAGTGCACTGGAAAAGAAAAGACACATGATAACAGAAAAAAAAAAAAAACCCGGTGTGACCTCTGGCTCTTAAAATCAACAAGAATTGTTCCCATTGAAGATATAAAAAAGTCAAATGGCGTAAAAGCCGTAGGGGCGATGATCTGTTAGAGGGCCATCTCTTCTTGGTCACGGCATGATGGAAAGCAAAGCCTAATCCTCTCTTTCCCACCGCTTTAATTTTCCCTGGACTGAATCAGATACTCTTACTGCTGAGTGGGCTAAGTTTTAAAGGTGTAAAAATTCCCACGTCACGAGTGGTTGGAATTCATGACTGTCAGTGCCCAGCATCAGAACGCTCTGGTCATTCGGCTTCGGGCCTTCCATGGTTGGTAACAGAAAAACGTGTTCTTCGTCTTGTTCAGAGTTTCTGGCTATGCTAAATT
>JADBJO010001577.1:275000-280000 GCA_016801955.1 Conus betulinus | reverse complement strand
ACCTGCAAATAAACAAGCAAACACCACGAGTTTTTAAAAGGGTATTTTCATCAGCGACTTGAATTCTCATTTCACTGGCAAACGACAGAGGTACACCGATGTTTCTCCGTCCATTGGAGGTCAACAGAATAGATGATATTCGTTCATTTGCAAGAGAAGTAATCTGTTACAGCCCGTGTTCAGCGAGAGTGACCCTGCCGTATAAAACAGCAGGGTTTGTTTGTTTGTTTTGTAATTATTGTTTAAGGATATTAGTAATGGTAGAAATTATGGTAGTTCAATCAGAGAGATAATATGCCTAGACATGGATGAAAACGGCCGCTAACTCGTTAATAAATAAACAAACAAAAACGGGCTACAAACATATTCATGCTTAACTCCAGTTGCACAATCTGTATAATTTGTCAGTTTAGCACTCCATCGAGCCTAAGCTACTACTACATGGCACATAAGCCAAATACATCCATACACTTCACCTTCAATGTCATTGTTTGAGTAGAAAGGGTCATTGATTTCGTTTGATAGAGTTAAAAGGCTTTTCAAGGCATATGGAAGTACAAATACTCACAAGGCAAATCTATGGTTTACAATAGAACATCCCTTTTCTAATCCGGCATACTACTTGTAACAAATTGTGGTGATTCCTTTTGGGGGCTTGCCGCATTTTGTCAACAAACGTGCAAGGATTGAGATATTCCGTGGTGTAACAGGGCCCAAGCGGACTTCACTGCACGCTTGGAGAAAAAATCAAGGTTTGCAGATCTTCCAGGTCAAGATATAGGATTACCTGTAAGTGTCTGAATCGATCTCGTGAGCGTACTTGAACGTGAATGATTAGACATACACCTAAAAGATCTAGTATTCCATACCAGGGTTGGCAGGACTGTGGAAACATTATATATTGAGCAAACATCAAGGTCTTTTGAAGGACGCGGGTATCTCCCAGCACTTAAGGTCTAGAATTTCGCGATGGCTACTCAGCAAGCCCACAAAGAAATCCTAATGCTGATGACAGAGGCCAGTGTTTGCAGCAAGGTCGTGGCAACCTATAAACACAGAGGGAAATGTGACCTTGAACGCGTGTCGTTTCCATTTACTATTTTCCTCATCTTGTTTGTTGTAAACTGTCAAGGACTGGAACAAAGTTTTGGCGTAAACAGCCAACTGATGTAGCTGGGTTTTTTTTTTAATGCTGTTTTCCGTGAAGCACAAGTATTCAAAGTGAAATATTCATTTGAAGCGAAGTAGCACATTTTTCAAATGAGCAAGTCTTTTCTATTGTGAAATTCGTACATCTTTTGAATTAATGTACAGAATGGGCATTGATTTGTTTGTTGCCCCTCTCTACAGCAGCGAAGACAATAATTATGGTGAACAAGGTCAGAGGGCAACGATCAGTTACATTTGTAGGCGATGCAGTCAGCTGTTTTTGTAGATATAAAGTTCAGAAAGTCAGGATAGCTATAGGCTATCCAGATGTTTTCCAACATGAGGCAGCTAGCCATCTGTCTTGCTCTTGACTGCGTTGCTCATAGTCAAAAGAAAAGCACTCAAACCAAACATGGCTATACAACAGTATAGAAGATATGAAATCACAGAGGGGGGAGGGGGGGGGGGGGGGGGGGGGGGGTAGGGTGGTGACTCGGCTGTGCAGGTCTGTTGGCTTACAACATGAACAAGAAAGAAAAATTGATGCAATAAACGCAAATTCCCACATGTTTTAGCTCTGCATTAACTCAGATGTGATCTTTCAAAGGGTACAGGTTTGTCACCATGGTCTGTTTCCAATATGAAATCACTAATAACACACACACATCCCTCATCCGGTGCACCTACCAGGACATGAACTGCAGGATTGCCCACGCCGGCCATCTGTCCGATAGTTTCGAGGTGAAGACCGGAGTTCGGCAGGGGTGCCTGCTGTCGCCGTTCCTCTTCCTCCTGGACACTGACTGATCATGAAGACCACTACAACAGGCAGGAAACAACGGTATACAGTGGACACTCTGGACGCAGCTCGACGACCTTGACTTCGCTGACGACCTGGCGCTCCTGTCACACAGCCCCAGCCAGATGCAGGACAAGACCACTCGCTTGGAGACCACATCAGCCGGAACAGGGCTCAAGATTAACAGGAAGAAGACCGAGCTGATGAAAATCAACACCACTGCCAGCACATCAGTCACACAGTCGGTGGAGAGCCCATCAGGGAGGTGGAGTCTTTCGTCAACGTGGGAAGCGTGGTTGACCAACAGGAGGCACGGACCGAGACGTCACAGCGAGAATCGGCAAGGCAAGAGCAGCTTTCGTCATGCTCAAGAACATCTGGGCATCTGGAGGAATCAGCATAAGAACCAAACTCCGCATCTTCAACTCAAATGTGAAGTCAGTTCTGCTCTACGGATGCGAGACATGGCGGACAACACAGACGATGCAACAAAAAGATTCAGACATTCTTCAACACCTTTCTGAGGCGCATCTACAAAATCCGATGGCAGGAGAAGATCCGAAACGAAGATCTGTGGGAACGTGCGGGACAGGAACCAGTGGCCAAGCAGATAGTGCGAAGGAAGTGGGGGCTGGATCGGACACACCCTCAGGAAGCCAGCGTCCAGCACCACACGCCAAGCCCTGACCTGGAACCCGCAGGGAAAGAGGAAGAGAGGCCGACCTCGCAACAGCTGGAGGCGAGACACTGAGGCAGAGCTGAAACAACAGGGGACCAACTGGACTGGAATGACCAGAACAGCCCAGAACAGAGTGCGATGGCGAAGGGTCGTCGATGGCCTATGCTCCACCAACTTAAGAATGAAATCAGTGGTCTTGGTTAGACAAAAAGTCAAAGACCTTACGGTTAGTCTCACAGTCTGAGTTTGTCTGAGTTTTGTTTAACGTCCACGCGCCAAATTAAGGATATGCAGACGGCTGGATCGTCTTAACCTGACACCAGGGGGCCAAGGGTGGATATCAGGGGTAAACTTAGTCTCACAGCTCTGCGGCCGCAGCAGCAGTGAATGATTAGAAATTCACCAAGTCAAAGGCACGACATTTTGGAAGATGGGAGCGTATTCCTCTCCTTCTCTCCTCCGCCTTATTATTCTCTGAACTGAATCAAGTACCCATTTACTGCCAGGTAGACACGAAAAGGTTTTCAAGACATTAATATTCCGACCTCATGAATGGTTCAAAATCACGACTGCCAGCCCAACAGCCGAACTCTGTAACCGTTCGACTTCGGATCTCTGTTTACCTAGTACAGGAATGCAGGGATCGTTGTTTGGACCGTTTTAGCTTCCGTCTCATGTTCTATGCCCCCCCCCCCCTCCCCCTCCTCCCAGCCCTGTCGAGGGCCTCTTCTTGTCAGCTAGGATACGTAAGACTTCTTCTTCTTCTTCTTCTTTTTTTCTTCTTCTGCAGTCAATACGTAATATACAAAAAATAAACCGTTGTGCCCGCTTGGAGCCATTTGCCCTTTTGCTGCTCTTTCCGGGTCCCCCATTCACAATCACACCCAGGTTCGTTCTGTCGCAATGATGTCTGGTTCGTTCTGTTGCACTATCTTCAATCTTGCGTGATGTCTGGTTCGTTTTGTCGCAATATCATCAATCTTGCTTGATGTCTGCTTCGTTCTGTCGCAGTTTCATCAATCTTGTTTGATGTCTGCTTCGTTCTGTCGCAATATCATCAATCTTGCTTGATGCCTTCAGGGAATATTTTTTTAAATCCAAGAATATAGAGAGCCACAGTCCTCTCAAGAATCTCTTAGCGTGTCAGATGACGAGGAAGGCATGTCTGGACATCACGATTCAGCCAGGTGGTTTTCTTTACCCTGAAGTTAAGGTGCTGTCAACGTACACCGAGTGAGAAACGGAGTATACCTGTACCAGATGGCAGTTCATCCTTTCAAGGTTCGGCCTGCTAATGGTGTTTTAAACTGGTTCGTCATCCTTTCTGTGTCTACCCATTTCTGCTGATTCAAGTCGTCGTGAAAGTGCTGTTTCCAGTTCTGGTTCTTCTGGGCCGGTTAATCCCTTCGTTGTGTGTGTGTGTGTGTGTGTGTGTGTGTGTGTGTGTGTGTGTGTGTCCCTTCTTCTGTTTCAGTTATTGTCGGTGGCTTTGAAAGGTACGAAAATTATTTTCGTCCATAATGATCAGCAGGTTGTCTGTCCGTCCGTCTGTGTGTGTGTGTGTGTGTGTGTGTGTGTGTGTGTGTGTGTGTGTGTGTGTGTGTGCGTGCGTGCGTGCGTGCGTGCGTGCGTGCGTGCGTGCGTGCGTGCGTGCATGCGTGCGTGCGTGCGTGTGTGTGTGTGTGTGTGTGTGATCTGCACCTCATTCGCCCTCTACTTAGCCCGTTTGGTTAAGTTGTATGGAACGTCATTGCTTTACGTGGTGTCTGCAGTGCTTGGTGAGATCTGTGTCTCAAAGGCACAATGCTTTTCGATGTTGACAATCAGATGGCAGAGACCTATAGTTGAAAAAAAAACCCAACCTTGTTTCAGGTACATCTGAATGTATACTTAGATAGAAGCTGTGAGTCAGTCAGATAGGCACACACTTGCGCGTGCATGTTCATGACATGTAGGAGTTCCAAACTAATCTGCCAGCTAATCCCTCCTCACACTGTCATAGCGCAGATAAGCAGTACTGTGTCAGACAAACATGATACAAAGCACCAGGTGGAGCCAAGAGAGAGGGGGTGGGCTGGCTGGTGGGTAAATGAAGCTGAAACAAATGTCGCCCCCTGAATAATTATTTCCAAAACACATCGGGGGGGGGGGGGGGGGGGGGGGGGGGGGGGAAACCGATGCCAGAGCTAGGCCTACGTCACGACACCCTGTCTTACGAACACACACACACACACACACACACACACACACACACACGAACACTGTGCAGGTTTAAGACCCTACGTTGCGGAATGCGAGACATGTACCTACCGTTCTTACATACAAATTATGACGGATTTCACAGCAATTTGTACAGCTTACATACTCGCAAAG
>JADBJO010001577.1:257500-260000 GCA_016801955.1 Conus betulinus | reverse complement strand
GGCTTAGCAGATGGTGTCCCTGCGTACAACAGGTGAGAACAGGCATTGCTGAAACCCACCGAAGTGACTGGGCCGCAATGCAGTGTCTCCTCTGGTGGGTTGCCTCATGACGACTTGACACTGATTGCTCACCTCTGAATTGGCGGTACCGAGGGCTGCTGTGGGACATGTGGGATGTGGCTGTGGGTGGATAGGGCATGGGGGGTGGAGGGGGGAGGGGGGCTGGATGAACGCCTCTGCCGGGGTGATGCCACCAAAGTGGCATGGACGATAATACAATAAAAGAAGAAACGTTGAAAGCACTTTCAGTGACATACACTGCAATGCTATCAGTAAATGAGATACGGCCGGAGCACACACAGACAGACACAGACAGACAGACAGACAGAGAGAGAGAAAGAGAGAGAGAGAGAGAGAGAGAGAAAACAGAGAGAGAGAGAGAGAGAGGGAAGGAAGGGGAGAGAGAGAGAAAGAGAGAGAGAGAGAGGGCGAGTAAATTATGTCTCAATAAATAATCAGATGTAAACACACACACACACACACACACACACACACACACACACACACACACACACACACACACACACACATTCAAACACTCAACACACAGTACAGAACAGACAAGTGAATTGCCGACGAATATGACGATAGGAACAATAGATGCCAAACAGTAATGCTTTTCTACATGCGGCCCTGCCCTTTGATGGAGGAAGGAAGCTACATGTACGACATATTATGGACCAAAAGGAAAGAAAGAAAGACAGATAGAAAGAAAAAAAGACGCGAAAGTAATGAGTTTTTACATGCGGCCATGCCCTTGAGAGATGGGGGAGGAAGCTACATGTACGACACAGAGAGAAGAGAGAGGAGAGGAGAGGGGGAGAGAAGGAGAAGAGAGGAGGAGAGATATGGACCAAAAGGAAAGAAAGGAAAGACAGATAGAAAGAAAAAAAAGACGCGAAAAGAAACGTGATGTAATTTTAAGAGAGAGAGAGATTTAAGGAGAGAGAGAGAGAGAGGAGAGAAGAGAGGAGAAGAGAGAGAAAGCGAGACGAAAAGAAACGAGAGAGAGAGAGAGAGAGAGAGAGGAGAGAGAGAGAGGAGAGAGAGAGAGACGTGGAGAGAGAGAGACTGAGAGAGAGCGAGAGGAGAAGAGACGGAGAGAGAGAAGAGACGTTGTACATTCACAGAGAGAAGAGAGAGAGAGGAACAGAGAGGAGAGAGAGAGAGAGAGAGAGAGAGAGAGGAGAGAGAGAGAGAGGAGAGAGAGCGAGAGAGAGAGAAGAGACAAAGGTCCAACTGGTCATCACTGCCTTTTACTTTGTGAAATTTTTTTTACAGAACAATGATAAATATTACATGTCACTTCTCAATTTCTGGTCCGACATGGCACCATAACATCTACTATCTTGAAAGCAGTAATTATGACTCAAACTGGAAAACGGTAACTATGACTGACGGTGGTGTCATACATTGATGATAGTTGCAAAGTGAGTAGACGGCAAGCAGAAATCTAAACAAATCTTAAAAGGTATTTGAAAATAACCCGGCCAGACCACATGGACAAACGAATCACGAGACAAATCACGACGCATTTCGACCTCTTTGGTCTTCTTCAGTCAAGGTAAACAACATTCAGGACAACCGACAATGAAGTACGAGCAATCACGTATCATTTTTGTTGTCCTTAGTGTTGTTTATCTTCCCTGAAGAAGACCCAGGAAGTCGAAACGCGTCGTGTTTTGTCTCGTGATTCGTGTGTCCATGTTGTCTGGCGGAGTTTTTTAAGATACAACGAAGACTTAAATTTTTGTGTGTGTGTGTGTGTGTGTGTGTGTGTGTGTGTGTGTGTGTGTGTGTGTGTGGTGTGTGTGGTGATGAATGATAATGTTTCCACTGAAAAAAACAAACAAAACACGTTGCCGTGACGTAACACGTAATACTGGTCTGCTGAAACTAAAGCTTATCATACCTTCAGTTGAACACTCAACAATCTGTCATCGCAGGCAGAGCCACACCTGAGCGAAAGAGGAGAAGGATTCCAATGAGACCATTTTGTGTGGCGCATTAGTTCTGTTCTGCCTCCTCTTTCAAAGGATGCGACCCAAACTGTAATATGTGCTTTCATTCTTTCACGGCTAGATAACTGTGTATCTGTTCTTGCTGGCTATCCAAAGCATCTTATTCACTGGTTACAGAAAGTATAGAATACTGCAGCCAGACTCATTTTCAGGTGTCACAAATCCAGTCATGTTTCGCTCCTTCATTCTCTTCATTGGCTTCCTGGTCAAAAGAGAATTGATTGCAAAATTGTCTTTTGCTTGGTTTCAAGTCTCTGAGTGGTCGAGATCCAGTCCATCTTTCTGATCTTCTCCAGCTGTGCACACAGCTGCCAGACCCTAGCGTCCCTCTGTTGATACTCATCTCATTCAGGTCCCTCGTTTCCGTACCAAGACCTTCAGAGAACATTTTCTCTTTTCTAAGCGCCTTGTGCGTGGAA
>JADBJO010001577.1:247500-250000 GCA_016801955.1 Conus betulinus | reverse complement strand
GACAGGGTGGTAGTCTCTTGATGGTAGTCATCCCATCCCACTGACCTTGGGCCGAAATAGTTAATCGAAAGTTCCCAAGGACAATTAAAGGGCACACCAACGGAAACCACGAAATTGTGCATTAATACAATTCAAATCTTTATATGGGAACCATATATAGGTATATCCTAAGAATGAACAAGCTTACATGTATAGACATAGTATTCAGCAATATAGCATATATGTAGTAACACATAGTTGGGTCAAGAAATGGACATATTTGGTCACTCTCTTTCAGTTTTGCCACCTAGTTCAGATCATAATGTATCATACACACTCTTACTCTCTCTTTTTTATCTCTCTAGAGCTTTCTTTCTCTTTTTCTAGTTCAATTTCTCACTCCCTATCTTAAGTATAGTACCACATCGGTCTTTACACAATCAGTATTACACTTTGATTTGTAATGAGATTATTGACCATATTTTCTGAGTTCAGAAAATCTTAATTAAACAAAGGCAGATACACGTACACAAACCCATTTTTCATCTATATCATGTCTGTTTCCATTGACCGACAGTGCACATTGCTCAGTCATATGTCTGTTTTTTCAAAAGATGCAGAAAGGCTCTGATATCTGATTTTACATTTTGTAGTTTGCATTTGTATTTATAAAATTTTCCTAGTAGTACTATAAGAACTATTACTTGATCATTCTTCACATTTGCTTTTGTTCCAAACATGATCAGTTCTTTATCCAGCAGAAAATTTTCAGCGTGTTGACATTTTGTCTCTTAGCAATAATTGAAATTGGGTCCAGAATTGTTGGACAACTTCACAATCATAAAGCATTTGAATTATCGACTGCTCTTCTTGTTCACAAAAGTTGCACATTGGAGAGTTTATAATATTTCGTAGAAATAAATATCTTTGTGTTGGAAGGAGCCTATGTATAAGTCTGATTTGGAACCATCTTAACTGTGAATCAAGAGATGTTTTGTAACAGTGAGAGAAAATGTGTTCTCAGTTTAAATTATCAAATACACTGTCCCATTTTTGTACGCAAGTTGGGTCAACATTATGATCATTTAATATATTTTGTACAAATTTGTTGCCTTTTTTAAAATATAGAACCATGCTTTGTTGCTTATGCATATATATCTACTTGTTAATGCTATGTTACGCTTTCTGCCATAAGGTCTAATCGCATTCAGGATGCCTGTGTATGTAAGGAAATTAGTTCTTGTATCTGGATACTTGTTACAGAACTCATTATAGTTCATCAAGTTATCATGATCATTAATTAGTTGTTTAATGAAAACAATGCCATGGTTAGACCATTTTTGTAGAAACAGAGGTTTTTTCTTCCTCTTAGAATATAAGGAATATAAGTGAATACATTCAGCCATGAATTCATCCACTGAATGTGGACAAGACTTTGCAGCTATTTTCTTAGAGTGTTTTAGTACATCCTTCCAGACAGGATTATCAACTCTTTGTTGTAAGGTGTTTACACATTCAATGCCAAAGTTTTGTAACATTTTTTTTACTCTGGTATCGAATCGATAGTAAAGTCTTTCCAAGTGGATTCCTCAATCAGTCTTTTCAACCTACTAATTTTCATCACTGACAAAAACGATTCAACATTAAGCATTCTTAAATCACCTTTACTATATTTCTTTACACACTATAGACTTTTTTTATTTTAGTTGTTTTTTTCATTCCAAAGAAAGGTATAAAGCTCTTTTCCTAAGGAGGTTAGGAAGTTGTCAGGTGGTCTGGTAGATTAATCAAGAGATGCACAATTTTTGAAATACTAGTGTTTTGATTACTGTTATTTTTCCAAAAGGAGTTAGTTGACGTTTTTTTTCCCAATAATTCATCATTCTTTTCGTGGCGTTGAATTTGTCTTCATAATTAAGTCTAACTGTAGAGTTGGTATCTGTTGAGAACTTGATTCCCAGAATTTTAAATGTTCCCGGGGTCCCAAATGAAGTTTTTGTCTCTCATGTACTGAATCCCAGAGTTTCGTATTCGTCCAAGCCATACTATCTAACTTTTATCAAAATCGATTTTTTAGCCCCAGACATTCTTGAAAATCTAGTTAAGGCTGACACAGCTTCGATGAAAGATCTTCATTTCCACCCAGAAATAGAGTAGTATCATCAGCAAACTGAGTAATCAGAGCCTCTCTACCGTTGATGGTTAACCCTTTAATATTAGTGTTAGTACGCATCATGATTGGCAGAATTTCAGCACAAATGAGATAAAGGTAAGGTGAGGCTGGTCACCTTGTCTTACTCCTCTTTTATGGAGAACCAAGAGGAATACTGACCATTGACACAAACACACATGTGGAAATCTTTGTATAAAAAGTGCTTATCCATCTTATATCCGGGCCAAATTTGAAAAATTGTAAACATTTCTGTAAAAAGGTCCGAGATACACTATCGAACGCTTTCTCAAAATCAATAGCAAATAACAGACCAGGAATGTTTTCTTTTCTGCATATATTATTGTATCA
>JADBJO010001577.1:235000-240000 GCA_016801955.1 Conus betulinus | reverse complement strand
TGACGTATACTCAAGAGAAGAAGATGTTCATAACTGTCAAAAGAGCACGTAAGACCTCATGGAGAAAGCTTGGTCGTGTCCGGAGTTGTACTGTCGTCGCCTGTCAAGTGAACAGCAACCAATGAGGCTACAGGATGCACACAGCAGTTGCTTAACGGCGGCGTTTTTTTTACCGGTGGGCTGTGCAGAAATGAAATACGGGCTGGTACACCCATGGAAATGCTCCCGTAGAGGTTCTGTCGTGTCACATCAAGTGGCCATCACAAAATGGCATCTACCGGGGAGCAATTATGTCCCTTCACGTGTGAATGGAATTCCCTGTGCGTGCCTGCACACTATGTGAACATAGCGCAGGTTTCCGAGGGTGGTGTAGGATTGCTCCCAGCTGGTCTGTTCGGCATTTGAGGACAGCACTTCTCTGGGTCCCTACCTGCACCTTCGTGTGTGTCGTTTTCTTTTCTGCTTGTACATGCCTGTCAAAACATGTCTAACGCAATCACGCATACTCAAGAGAAGATGTACATAGCTGTCCCAAAATGTCTAAGGCAAATTAGAAAACCCAGCCATTTTCAGCGGGGCAGAGAAGTTATAGCCAGCTCAGTGTCTCACATGGTCATCAGTCCAAGGTATAAGTGAGCCACCCCAGCGTGGATTGCAATTTTCTTGTCGTTGTCGTTGCCTTGTTGTAGAGAATAAACAATTGTCGACAAAAAAAAAAAAAAAAAAAAAAAAAAAAAAGAAGAAAGGGTACGTGCAAATATTACAAAGATTCACACGATCTTGCAATACCCGTCTTGTGTGTGTGTGTGTGTGTGCGTGTGTGTGTGTGTGTGTGTGTGTGTGTGCGTGCGTGTGCGTGTGCGTGCGTGCGTGCGTGCGTGCGTGCGTGTGTGTGTGTGTGTGTGTGTGTGTGTGTGTGTGTGCGAGCGTGCATGCGTGCGTGCGTGCGTGCGTGCGTGCGTGCGTGCGTGCGTGTGTGTGTGTGTGTGTGTGTGTGTGTGTGTGTGTGTGTGTGTGTGAGAGAGAGAGAGAGAGAGAGAGAGAGAGAGAGAGAGAGAGAGAGAGAGAGAGAGAGAGAGAGAGAGAGAGAGAGAGAGAGAGAGGTGAGAGAGAGAGAGAGAGAGAGAGAGAGAGAGAGAGAGTATGTGGAAAGGGAACAATTAGGAATAGTATCTGAAACTTGATGTAAGCGATTTATGTGTGTCTTTCTGTCTCTCTCCGTCTCGCTTTGTGTCTGTCTGTCTGTCTGTTACTCTGTTTCTGTCTTTGTCTGTCTGTCTGTCTGTCTGTCTGTGTCTGTCTGTCTGTCTCTCTCTCTCTCTCTCTCTCTCTCTCTCTCTCTCTGTGTCCATGGTTTTTTTACCTGTCATTTTTAAAAACTCTATTTCTACATCTGCACCGTGTGTGTGTGTGTGTGTGTGTGTGTGTGTGTGTGTGTGCGTGCGTGCGTGCGTGCGTGCGTGCGTGCGTGCGTGTGTGTGTGTGTGTGTGTGTGTGCTTGATGTCAGGAAGAAAAACACACAGTGGAACTACACTGATGTAATCGACTGGGAATAATTAGGAACCGCAGTATAGTATAGAGTTCAGTCTGTAACGACTTTGAACATTAGGAACACACACACACACACACACACACACACACACACACACACACACACACACACACACGCATGCACGCACGCACGCACGCACGCACGCAATCACGTACGCAGGCACGCACACACACACACTCACGCACGCACACACTCACGCACGCACGCACGCACGCACGCACGCATGCACGCACGCACGCACGCACACACACAAACACACACACATACGCATGCACATTGCTCCTGTATCCACCTTTCCATACTGGATGTGAACCCCGGATCGTATGGACCCAAGAAAATCTGATTACAAGTTAAATAACACTAACTTTCATTAGATAGTTTTCAAAGGGTTTATCATTATCATAACTACTATAATTTGTAGTCCTTTTTGGGTGGTGGTTTCAAGGAACAGAACAGCAAAAACGCGAACCAAAAGATAACATGAACTAGAACAGTGTTACAGTGCCTGTAAAGCGAAGTAATGGTTTCCTGCGACAAATCATTTTGAATCACTCTAACTTTTTCAAGCATGTTTGTGTGGAGGCTTGACATCTTTAACATCTTGCACACGCATTCGGCAACTTTAAACTGGTGCAGACAAGCTACCACTAATCTGGTTGAAAGGAGAAACACTTGGAAATAATGTGTGGCAAAAATCCATACGGTGCAGAAAGTTGTGAAACGGTTAAACAGTTATGGAAGGAACGAAAAATCGAATCTCGAAAGCCTGACAGATTTTTTTCAGACAATATTGATACTTAAAACGAAAACTGTGATACAAAAATCTGTGAATAATTTCAGGTAGATTATAATAGTTCTTGAATATTAAGATTAAACGCATTTTGGAAATTGATTTCAGAAAGTACCTTAGGTAGCCATGTGATCAGAAATTCAATAGCCAGCATACTCTGAGTGACCATATTTTCAAAGCATCCTGCCAAATTAAAGGAATCAAACATCATCAGTAACCTTACGTTGCAGACTTGCACAAGCAGGCGAAAAACTACTGCCCCCGTAAGTTATTATCAATCGCTCATTTAGTTCCTTCCTTTTGTCTTTGTTTCTCTGTTTGTTTGCGATACAAGTTCATGCGCGTTCACAGAGGGTAATAACATCACGTTCAGGGGAGATAACGCTGTAAAAAGC
Source organism: Conus betulinus (assembly GCA_016801955.1). Classification (NCBI taxonomy): domain Eukaryota; kingdom Metazoa; phylum Mollusca; class Gastropoda; order Neogastropoda; family Conidae; genus Conus; species Conus betulinus. The sequence continues at coordinate 237,262 of JADBJO010001577.1, read as the reverse complement.
ACGCGCTGTAGAGTGGTGTACAGCACGACAGAGACGGTCCAGATCAATAATGGCACGTAAGTTACAGCCCCTAATGTAGTGTCGTCTGTCACAGTGGTTGAAGATTGTCTGAACTAGGGGGAGAGGGGAGCAGGATGATAGGAAGTGAGGCGATGGGGGGGTTGGGGTGGACGGGGAGTAGGGAGGAAAGAAGATTGAGCAGGAGGAGGATGGAAGGGAAGGTAGAAAGGTGGGGGTTTGGGGGAAGGGAAGGGAGGGGGACTGGGCGTCCTTTGAAACATTTCAGCTGCTGAGATGGCTTATTCCCACAAAGAGGAGGACTTTTTTGTGTGAGGTATTTGTTTCATACCAAACGAACCCATGACCTATATTCTGAATTGAATTAGGCGTCTCATGGACGTCCTGTCTGATTTTCTGTTGTTGTTGTTGTTGTTGTTGTTCATTTGTGTGTGTGTATTTGTGTAATTTGTCCTGTTTCAGAAACAATTTAGTGTCAGCGTGCATAATGACAGCGGGAGAAATAGCACGTAGTAACATTATCCTGCTAATTCCTTCTTTTCACTGAGAGAGAGAGAGAGAGAGAGAGAGAGAGAGAGAGAGAGAGAGAGAGAGAGAGAGAGAGCATGCATGCGTGCGTGCGTGTGGAGATGCGCGCGCGTGTGTGCGCGCACATGCATGCGCGGGCACGTTTAGGTGTGTGTGTGTGTGTGTGTGTGTGTGTGTGTGTGTGTGTGTGTGTGTGTGTGTGTGTGTGTGCGTGCGTGCGTGCGTGCGTGTGTGTGTGTGTGTGTGTGTGTGTGTGTGTGTGTGTGTGTGTGTGTGTGTTGAAACTGGAAAATTTACAAAAGATAGATGTTTCTGCAACTTGATACTCTCTCTCTCTCTCTCTCTCTCTCTCTCTCTCTCTCTCTCTCTCTGCACGGGTTTCGAGGAGTTTCAATTGTTTTCGTGTGCAATAATAGGCTATGAAGCTCTGCTCTTAAGGAGCAATAGGGAAATGTTTTCTACAGATATTCTGAAGACAAGGTATGCCTGAACACGCCTAGCACTTCACTTCAGTGCTACTTTACGAAAACAAAACTATATATCCAACAAACACCAGCTAACGAGGTGAGCCCGCCTCCCCGTCTTTCCGCCATAAAGTTATTCTGTTGACAAGAGGAATGGTTACAGGCAGAAAGAATGCCTTTCATTATTCACATGCATCATCAAACTGATTTAAACTAACAAGTGTATATAGAAACAAGAATACCAGTCGCTTCAGAGAGATATTTTGTAATTTTGCGTTATTGAAAATTTAGTTTCTTAAAACGATTAGGGTCCCAGCGCTAATGATTCTTTCGTTTCTTCATATAATTTATCTCAGCATACAAACATGCATCGCAGCATGTCTGGTGTTGAAAAAAAGAGAATCGAATCATACTTCCCTTGGAATTTTGCATGAATGTGTCAGATTTCAGTGACAATGTGGTTAAACATTGGGTTGAGAAAGAACAGATGAGAACATCTGTGTGGAATAAAAACCTCATGAAAAGTTTTCTGACATGATTTGCTCTGGGCAGATTCATGAAAACTGTGAAAAAAAAATTGGATGGAAAAGTCTTTCCGTAAATCGAAGAGAAACTACCATCTAAAATTTCTAATGCTGAAGGAGCAAAACATGTTAAACGCTATGCAGTTGATGAAAGTAACTAATCCTTAGAACAAGCAACAACAATTTGGAAAATTGCTGCGTTCAGTGATCAAGGAATCAGTCTCAAAATATCATTTCTGTTAAGAAAAGGCACAAAACATGTCAAACTAGTGTCAGACAATATTCATTCTCGGGTGAATAAAACTGTTCTTGCAGAGGGAATGTGTTCAGATTATATCAATCAATCTGTCACAGAGGGAGAATGTTGCTAGCGATCAGAAAGTTGAGAAAAGAAATAACAGAACCCCCCCTGAACACTTTGAAGATATCAAATTCACCAAAATCCTACGCAACTTGTTTAAAGCTATTTCAAAAATGGATAAAGTAGATACCGCCCACTCAGACATATAGAATGATAGATACACTTTATGAAAGAAGCACATAAACATTGGCGTGTAATGAATATAGTTTTTTTTTGTTTGTTTTTTTTAGGTCATCAAGTTTTATCACATGCGGAGTAATTGAAGTGAGGGGTGTATAAAAGGCTTTCTGGTTTCTTCCAAGTGGTGCACTATGTACTGCAGAGGGTGCTAAATGGCTTGAAAAGTGATTTTGATCCATTTTGTTTT
>JADBJO010001577.1:207500-227500 GCA_016801955.1 Conus betulinus | reverse complement strand
ATCGGCACCATGGATCGGCACCATGGATCGGCAACAGCATTTCACGAGTTCATTGTTGTCCTGTACATCCATCTGTTCTCCACGTATCATTAAATCAGTCCGGTATCTTTTGTGTGACCTCGCAGATAGGATTCTGGATCCGTCTTTTGATCCGGATCCGCTCTACGGATCCAGATCAACGGGTTCGTCTTTGGGCCCCACATTCCATCTTTCCGCCAAGTTTCAATCACAACCGTCATGGAAGTTGTGCATGATCCTGCTAACTCACAGACAAACCAGCAGACCCGAGTGAAAACCAGATTTCCCTGGCGAAAGAAAACGTAATGCTGGAGACGTGGCAAGGAATTGCCAGGCTTCATATCAACAGTGATTCCGTTAACATGGACAGTTTTGTGATGATGTGTGGGCACGATAGTCTCTGTATCCCGTGTTATCAGTGACGAGTGCGTGTCACAGATCAACAGGGCATCAGCGTTTTAGGCATTCCAGAGTTGTTTTCGTTCAGCTGATTAAGTTCATTAAAAACAAAAAAAAAAGTAATTTAACCTTAAAATTATTCCTAATTTGCACGAGGACAAAGTTATACATATGCTGGCAAATAAACATACGACTAAAAACAAACTACAGCTGTCGTAAGTAAGCATGACTAAACAAAACGAGACGAAGACGAACAAAGCAAAAAGGAGGAAAACAGCGAATCGAGTCAAAACAAAGCAAACGAAACAAAACAAAAACAAAAACAGCAAGTTTCCAAATGAGAGTTTCCACACATTGTAAAACAACGTTCCATTACCTCATTACTGGGTGCCAAGGATGTCGAACATAATGTGTAGTTACCCCCCCCCCCCCCCTCACCCCCACCCCGCCCCCATACGAATAATTACATCAGCGTGCGCAAAACGACTCTCCTAAACACTTGCATCTTTTGATTTAAGGACATTAATTTTGGGTCTTCTTGTTAGGGTTTGAGGCGGACAATTGGGGTTGAGGAGGAAGGGGGTTAAAGGACGGAGGAGGGTGGGCGGAGGGCGAATGGAAGGGCAGAGAGAAGAAAGGGGGGTGGGTGGGGTGGGGAAGAAACGCGTGCGTAATTTTCGCTCGAATATGCTACAACACCGTTCGAACATTTCAATGCACCCTTAGTTCCCTCAGAACTCTTATTGTGCACTCAGTATGTCATTATAAAACGCATAGACAATAACCTAAACACAGACACATACAGACAGATACGTAGAGAAGAGAAGAGAAGAAGAGAAGAAGAGAGAGAGAGAGAGAGAGAGAGAGAGAGAGAGAGAGAGAGAGAGAGAGAGAGAGAGAGAGAGAGAGAGAGAGAGACTGACAGACAGCCAGACAGAGAAACAGAGACAGAGAGACAGAGAGGGACAGCGACAGAGACAGACAGAGACAGAGACAGACAAAGACAGAGATAGAGAGAGACTGAGAGAGAGACAGAGACTGTGAAAAAGAAACAGAGATTGTGTGTGTGTGTGTGTGTGTGTGTGTGTGTGTGTGTGTGTGTTTGAGAGAGAGAGAGAGAGAGAGAGAGAGAGAGAGAGAGAGAGAGAGAGAGAGAGAGAGAGAGAGAGAGAGAAAGAGAAAGAGAGAGAGAGAACACACAGACAAACACAGACACAGACGCATGTACACAGACATACACACAGAAACACACGGAGACACAGAGACAGACAGACAGTGACACACACACACACACACACACACACACACACACACACACACACACACACACCTCACACACACACACATGCCATGCACAGTGTGTGCGACTGGTCTGTTATTTCCTCTTTTTTAAGTGCAATTACTTGAAAAAGTGGATTCGGTAAACCTTTCTTTCCTTGTTTTTGAATTTACTTACTTTTTCTTCTGTCTGTTTTTTTTCTGTCGCTGTTTTATACTTTCTCTGTGAGTTTCTTTTGCATGTTTGCTTTTTTTTTTTTTTTTCTGTTTTCTCTGATTTTTTCACTATCTTTCTTCTGTACTTCTTTTATTTTCTTCGTCTTTCCCCTTTCTTTCGTTTGTTCGTCTAATCTCTATTCCTTTTCTTTTCGTTTTCTTTTTCTTAAGAGAGAGAGAGAGAGAGAGAGAGAGAGAGAGAGAGAGAGAGAGAGAGAGAGAGAGAGAGATTCCCACCAAGTTCATAACCATCCATCAACGCAGTTTCAGCCACCCTGTAATTTGATAACTCAAAAACAATTCCAGGTGGTCTCTCCTCACAACAGGGAGCCAGCGGCGACTATACCGGCAGTTGCCCTTAATGATTCTGTCATTTTCATCGTGGAACGTCAGCATGTGATAGCTGCCAGTCTCGGCTCCTCTCTTTCCACAGGGCTTACTCCATGTATTATTCAAGGCCTTGAATCTTCAGCCTCGAAGCAAACCACTGCCTGTTCATGTGTTTGTCCATCCTCCTGCCTTACGGCTAGTCGTGTATCTGTGTGAAATCTTGGAACCATTGTGGAAAGGAAAAGGAAAAGATCAGTAGCTCATGTGCTAGTGGAATACTCTCTCTCTCTCTCTCTCTCTCTCTCTCTGTATGTGTGTGTGTTTTAGAGAGTGTGTGGTAGTAAAAATTATATGTTTTTTCTTATATGCCTACACCTACAATTCTATATAATGATCAAGCTTTATATGGGATATGAATGTTGAGAATGATAGAATTAGTAGAAAGGAAATGAAGTTTACTATCTATATCAAACGTGACTTAACAATTAACAGAAGATCAATATAACAACAATTGAATCCAACAATAAATTAACTTTTCAAAGGAAAAGACCAATAGGACTAAGGTGTAAAACTTCTGAGAAACATTTAAGAAGATGGAAGTCATTTAACACTTCCTGAACAGTTAATGGTATTTGACGAGTCAGTAAATCCCCTGTAGTTTTCGTCATTAATTCTTTGATACCCGGACAGTGTAAAATCAGGTGACTGATGGAGATTTGATTCCACACATACACATTTAATATCTTTAAAAAAATTTGTTTTAAAAGCATTTAAAACGAATTTTGAACATCAGAGAACTAATATGTCTTGAACTAATATCAGATATATGTGATTTAAAATTAATTTGGAATTTATTGTGCTGACGCTTTTTATACAATTGTGTGAATAATGGCTATCTGATGTCTTCAACATGTTATCAAACGTATCTTTTGCTAGTTTTTCAATGTGATTATAATACTCGTGCAGATCTAGATTTATGTTAATTAGAGTTGCCCCTTCAGTATTACGTCCTGCACTTTTAGCTGCTCTATCAACCAGTTCATTAGCATATATTCCGCAATGGGAAGGAACCCAGTAAAAAGTTACACTAATGTCTTTACATGCCAACTGATGAATTACATGTCTGATTTCTAGTATCATTTCAAGACGTTTTTTGGCATTTTGATCTTTGATAGCTTGTAATGCCGATTTGGAATCTACACAGAGTAATATGTTACAACTATTCATACGTAACTCTTCAATATGGTGTAAAGCCATCAAAATAGCTAACAACTCCGCAGTAAAAAAACTGAATAGTGTTTACCTATATGATATCGTTTGACTGTTTTCATAGTAGGAATTACAAATGCTGAACCTGCATTGCCATTATCAAGTACAGATCCATCTGTGAATATTTAAATGTAATCACTATAGTAATTTTCCATGTGATCATTAACTAAATTTTTCAGAACGTTTGGAGATTGACTTTTGCTCAATTCTGTATGATCAATGTCAAAAGTAGGTTAATTGTTCCCAAGATGGTACAGGTAAAAAAGATGGCTTAATTGATATTTTTTTACTTTTTAATTCTGTGGAATCAATCATGTCGGAGACAAACGAATTAATTGGTTGCAAACAATGTATTGTCTTAGCCCTGTTAACAAAGTCATGCTTAGAATTTAACTTTGTTTCTTCATTGCAGAATGAGTTATGTGCAAAGGATTTTAATACAAACTTAGCTGCAGAGATTTTCCTATGTTCATCAAGAGGAAGAACTCCTGCTTCTTTATATGATCCAAGATTGCAAGCATGAGTCGGCACTCCTAGTGCCAGTTTAAAGGCTTTACAATCTATACTTTGTAGTTTGTTTAATAAATGTTTTGGTGCACTAAAAAAAGATTCCTGGCCGTAGGTTAAACGCGAACGAACTAAGGAATTAGCAAGACATAAAAGTGCTTTTGTGTCTTGACCCCATCGCTGTTTACTAATAATTTTGAGAAAATTTAAAGCTTTTCTGGCTTTATTTAATACATAGTCTATATGTTGATTCCACGTAAGTTTGGATGATAAATAAACACCTAGAAACCTTACGCTTTGCGAATAATCAATGACACTGCCACCCATAGAAATCAGGCAGTTTTTTTGGGTTATGCCCCGAATTGAAAAGTACCATATGTGTTTTTCTAATGATAAAGAAAGTCCATTTTCCTTCATAAATATATCGATTTTATTTAGTTCGCGTTGGTACACTTTTTTGGTATAGTTAAGTGCTCTGATTGGCGTTTTACGCTTCATTGTCACCTTCATCCACATGCATATATCATCTGCATACTGGGCTAAAACTGTATCTTTTGATAGATTATTTGGAAGATCTGCTATGAGTATATTGAATAAAATAGGTGAGATAACCGAGCCTTGTGGAAGACCCATGAAGTTCTCTGGACTTAGAATATGTGCTTCCAACTCTTACCTGTATATAACGTTGTGATAAAAAAAATTGTATATAGTTATACATTACTATCTATATTGTAGTTTTGAAGTTTTTGGAGTAATCGGTAATGCCATACTTGATCGTAAGCTTTTTTCACATCAAAAAAGGTTGCTAGAATATTTTTCCGTCTGCCAAACTGCTGTTTAATTTGTGTCGTAAGTTTGACTAAATGTTCAGTAGTGGAGCGACCTTTCGAAAAGCGGCTTGATTTTTTGGAATAATGTTTTGTTTTTTTTCACAGAAATGAACTAGTCTACTTGACACTATTTTTTCATTAACTTGCATACATGAGATGTTAAGGAGATGGGTCGATAGCTGTTTTTATCAGTCCGAGGTTTTCCTTGCTTGTGTATAGGGATAACGATTGAGTGTTTCCAGATAAGAGGCATTTCACCGTTAGACCAGCATTTCTGTATCAAAGAATGTAAAATTGACTACATTTTGTGGTAAATGCTTTAACAATTCATAAGATATCCCATCTAGTCCTACAGATGTCTTATTTTTGCCCATATGTGAAATACATTCAATTACTTCATCGAGTGTTATATTTGAATTTACATAGCTTTTAAAATAGAGGTTTATTAAAACTATGATCTGATGTAATATTACTTTCCTCCTCCTTTTTTCTGTATTGTCTACTTTCAGTTGATAGTCCAGTAATTCTACTGCAATTTGCATACAAATCAGCAAATGCTTCTGCTTTCTCTTGATTAGAGGGTATATCTGAACTCTCCAGTTTGATTGGCATTGGGGTAAGTTAATCCCATTCTTCATGGTTTTCATTTTTTCCCCATACCTTTTGCATATCTTTATAGTTATATACTTCATTAGTACAAATGATGACCAATATTGTCTTTTTGCTTGTGCGTTAACTCTATTTGCTTTGTTTTTTGCTTTTTTTGGATTCTTGGTGATTAGGAATCGAATTATCCTTTAAGTAATTTTCAAATTTTATCCATTTTTCAGCTTTGGCCTTTTCACAATCATCGTTCCACCAAATATTGCCAGAATGTTTATATGATTTCTTTGTTTTAGACATGGGAATTGATTGATTAGCAGCACTTAGGACTGCATCAGTAAATATAGAATACAATTCATTGATGTCTTTATCATTGACGTCTTCAACATGAAATGTTGATAAAAGTTCTGAAAACTTGTCCCAGTCAGCATGTTTGTAATTATACTTCGGGATTTTATCCTCTGTTAGATCCTTGTTTTTTGTGCTAGAGAGTTCAAAGCTAGTAATAACAGAATATGATCACTATTAAGGCTATCATTTAAAGAATCCCATTTACAAATTGGCGCCAGATCTGGAGAAACAAGAGTTAGATCGATGGCTGTTGCTCTATGATAAGGATTATCAGGGATTCGCGTTATTCTACCGTCATTCAGAAGATACAATGATGAATCAACAATATTCTCAATGAAACGGTTGCTAGTAATGTTTTCACAGTTCTTCTCCCAAAATGGTGAATGCGCATTAAAATCTCCTGTTATTAGTACCTTTTTTCCCTTGTCCGCTTGAATCGTACGAATCCATTCTGTATTATATATCATCTGGACCCTTTGGTAAATACACAGATATGACGGTTAATAAAGTGTTATCAAACTTTACCGTCACTGCACAAGAATGTATACTAAGTAATACTGATGGAACTGGATTTGGGCACAGAGTGTAATTTACTCCTTCATGCACATAAATGGCAGTATTAATTTTCTCGTTAGTGTCTATCTTTTGGATGATAGGGGGGGAAATAGTAATTGTCCAGTTGGGGCAGCTTTTCTTTCTTAACATTCAATGACTGAAGACTTAAAACATGGTATTGATGATGGGCTAAGTGTTGTACTAGATGTTCATAGTTTGTGTTAATTGATCTGCAGTTCCACTGAAAAACGTTAAAATCATTCCCTAGTGACACATATTTTTAAAGACTAAAGACAAAATGGACAGAGGTAACCCAGCAGCAGTGTCACATTAAAAAACATGGCGGCAGTAGGTGTGAGTTGACTAATAAAAGTTCCAGTCCTCCAGAGTGTAGAACCGGTTGTGCCAGCTGGGAGGATGTGGGCCAGGATGGTCGTGGTACCAATGGCGACGTGAAGGACGGGCAGGTCTCTTGGGGATCTCCCACAGCAAGGCCCTCGTGTGTCGTCCAATGTTCCCGCCAGCAGACTGGAGCCTCTCTTTGTCAGATGCACCTCGTCTCGAAGATGCTCCATTCTGATGTTGTTATTTTGAATAAATGAAATGTTCTTCCCCTCAAAACAACTCAGAATTGACTTTTGCATTAAACAGAACACGTTTTATATCGAGTTTCTTGTCTCTGACTGGAGTCAGTTTGCTGACCGCGAAACTTAACTTTAGTGTGCTTTTTAGCTGCGGTTTTTAGGATCTGCACAAACGATGTGCTGATATCTTCTGCAGCAGAAGTCTTTAGATCGTTAATGCAGCAGTGTATTACCACTGCATCAGGTTTCTCCTCGGCATCGTCAAGTTCTTGAAGACGTTGCTCTAGTCCCTTTACCTTATAGCTTCTTTGACGTGTCGCATTCAAATCGTACGAATTTCCAAGTCTCCTGTCGTCCACGCCGCCGTTGGCAACCGAGTCATGGATCACCAGAACCTTCGGTAGGATTAGTTTCTCTTCTTTTGCTTTTTCGTTTTCTTCTTCTTTTTTTGACAAGCATCGTCACGACGTGATTTGACGTCATGTTTTATCTTTGCATCATTTCGAGTAGTAGGTCTGACGTCATGTTCTGTTTTAATGTTCTTTTCACAAATAACTGTTTTTGCTCCTGTATTTGCGACTTTTTCTTGAGCAAAAAGTTCTCTGTTATCCATCGATGTGTTCGCAGGTGGGGTTTTGACCACTTCAGCATACGATGTTGTGTCTGTGGGACATATTTCTGTTTGTAGCTGTTGTTGTCATGGGAAACGTGGGGTTTGGCTATTTTCTCTAGGATCTTCGTTTGAGAGCTAAAACGGCATTTTCCAATGATTTGATGCGATCTTCTAGAGATAATTTCATGCCAAGAGCGTAATTTTCTTCACCGACCTCATTTGTTGTTGTAGATGACTCCGTTGAATGACGCTGAGCTGATGTTGCTTGGGCAGCTGTAGGCATGGTTAGCGCCAGTAACGGAGTGTCGTCTCGCTGCTCGACTGTTTCGGCACAGTTCTGCTGGCGACGAGCATTTCCTAGTAAAGTCGACATACGCCACGGTCGCAGGCCTGTTGATTATGCACTTTTCCTATCTGCACAATTTCTGGTTTGTGAGTTATTGTTTTGATAGGACCATGAACAGTCACATCCACGTTCGCTTCTTTATATAATTAAGTTGATACTGAAAAAGAATATGATCTACTGATAATTGACTTGAACAATCGATGAGAATGAGGATGATGAAGATGATGCTATGGATATCCATTTCGGTCTGAGACTACATGACAGGGCTGTACTCTATGCTTCCTTTCATAATGTATCCCAACGTCAATCAGGCCCGAGAGCTACAGGCACCTGCAGTGTTGGTCTGGAAATTTGAGCAACACTGTCAGAAACGCTCTGAGTATGGACTCACTCACTTACGTGCAAGTCGTGTCTGTATGTGTGTGTGTGTGTGTGTGTGTGTGTGTGTGTGTGTGTGTGTGTGTGTGTCTCTGTGTGTGTATGTGTGTGTAGGCGCGTGTTCATTCTTTTCCCCCAATTTTAGTCGTGAGTGAGTGAGTGAGTTCTTTAATTTAGAGTCTGTTCACACGTGGTGATATCAGACTTGAAAATAAATTGGAGCGAGGGGAAAAGGACCGTTCACAAAAAAGATCTATTAATTTGATGCATGGAATGCACTTTTCCTATCTGCACAATTTCTGGTTTGTGAGTTATTGTTTTGATAGGATCATGAACAGTCAGTCACATCCACGTTCGCTTCTTTATATAATTAAGTTGATACTGAAAAAGAATATGATCTACTGATAATTGACTTGAACAATTGCTTGCTACATTTTAGGAAAATTGGTTTTCCCCGAAATTCAGTCGAAGCTTGTATTTTAAAGATGACAAATATCGTGGAATTGATATGATTTCAGCCTTCTCTAGAAGGTGTTCACTGTTCACGCATTTTTCTATTACGAATGGATTTCTTGAGCATCAAGTTTTAAATTACTCTCAGGTGTTTTTCTTAACGCACCATCTCTAGCTAATTTATCTGCCGTTTCATTACCAGATATGCCACAGTGTGATGGAATCCAGCGAAAAGATACCCCAATTCCTTTCAACATAGTAACATGTATCTTATTTCAAAAAAAAAATCTTTACTTATTTTTGATTCCCAATTTCGCAAGCTATATAACACTGACTTGGAATCAACGCAGAAAAAAGTGTATTATAGACAGAGAAGTGTTGTTGTCACACATAACAAAAACAACGCCATAAGAACAGCATGCAGTTCTGTCGTAAATATGAGAAACCTTTCCAAGAGAAAAAGGATCTACGAAACTTCAGCAATGGAGTAATAAACTGGACCCTGCATATGAGTCTAAAATCGAACCATCTGTAAAAATCTTCAGATAATATGGATAAAACGGTTTGAATGTGTTCTTTTGCTTCATGTGACAGAATGTTCATGTTATCAACCTTCTTCATGTCAGTGCAATCTATATCAAATTTAGTTTGGACGATTATGCTCCCAATGAGGAATGCTTGAAACTATTGGCACATCTGAAATACTTTCAATTTCAATGTTACACTTTTCAGATTTTCAGTTGTACCAGTTCGGGCTGGAGAGAGGTAAGGTGTTGAGCCCTTTTAGGATAGTCTTTTTCAGAATTTACGAATATATCAGGTTTGGCCGAATTTGAAACATACAGACTTCTGGCAACATAATTAGCTGTTGCCATTTTTCTTAGGTCTGACAGCGATAGTACGTTTGCTTGTTTAACGAATTTGTGTGTACAGGAACGCCAAGTGCTACCGTAACAGTTTTACTGTCTATTGACTGTAATTTCACACACACACACACACACACACACACACACACACACACACACACACACACACACACACACACGATTATTTTAATCGCATGCTCTCGTGCGTGTGCGTGCGTGCGTGTGTGTGTGTGTGTGTGTGTGTGTGTGTGTGTGTGTGTGTGTGCGCGCGTGTGTGTGTGCAATCATGCATATTTGTGTGTTTGAGAGAGAGAGAGAGAGAGAGAGAGAGAGAGAGAGAGAGAGAGAGAGAGAGAGCCTTCTAAGTACATAACCATCCATCCATGCAGTTTCAACTGCCCTGTTAGTTGACAGCTGAAAACCAATTCCAGTTGGTCTTCTTCACAATACGGAGCCAGAGGTGGCCAAACTGGTACTTGCCCGAGGGGTTCTGTCACTGACATTTTTTATCGTGGGTGTCGCCACGTGACAGCCGCCCATCTCAGCTCCTCTATTTTCACTGGGTTTACTCTATGTACTATTCAAGGTGGATCTGTAGCGCAAAGCAAACCACTGCCTGTTTTATGTTTGTCTATCCTTCAGCCTACCTACGTGTTATGCATCCATGTGAAATTTTGGAACTAACTTGAAAATGAGCGCGAAAAAAAAAAAAGCTCATGTGCTAGTTGAGTAAACTCTCTCTCTCTCTCTCTCTCTGTATGTGTGTGTGCGTGCGTACGTGTGTGTGTGTGTGTGTGTGTGTGTGTGTGTGTGTGTGTGTGTGTGTGTGTGTGTGTGCTCACTGTTTTTTCCCCTAGTTTTAGGGTTTCATACGTGTGTGTGTGTGTGTGTGTGTGTGTGTGTGTGTGTGTGTGTGTGTGTGTGTGTGTGTGTGTGTGTGTGTGTGTGTGTGTGTGTGTGTGTGTGTGCACGTGTTTGTTTCAGAGTGAGAGAGATACAGATAGAGATACAGAGACAGACAGACAGACAGACTGACAGAGAGACATATGGGACATGCAGAGAGAGAGAGAGAGAGAGAGAGAGAGAGAGAGAGAGAGAGAGAGAGAGAGAGAGAGAGATACTGAGTCCATAGCCATCAGTCAATGCAATTTCATGTTCCCCATAATGTGAAGATTGAAAAAAAAAAAAAGAAATTCCATGTGGTCTTCTCACTATAGGGAGACAGCAGTGGAGATACTGGTGGTTGCTTTAGGGTTCTGTCATCGACATTTTTATGTTGGTGGGTGTGTGTGTGTGTGTGTGTGTGTGTGTGTGTGTGTGTGTGTGTGTTGCGCGCGCGCGCGCGTGCGTGCGTGTGTGTGTGTGTGTGTGTGTGTGTGTGTGTGTGTGTGTTGGTCTTTCAAACACACAAACAACACACACATACTCACGCACGGGCACAGATGCACACATACACGTGAGCGCACGCGTGTGCAGACACATACACACACACAAAGAGAGAGAGAGAGAGAGAGAGAGAGAGAGAGAGAGAGAGAGAGAGAGAGAGAGAGAGAGAGAGAGAGAGAGAGAGAGTGAGTCCATAACCATCTGTCAATGCAATTGGACAATTCAAAAACAATTTCAGGTTGTCTGCTCATAATAGGAAACCAGCATTGCCATACTGGTACTTGTCCTTAGGGTTCAGTTGCCAACAGTTTTGTGTGTGAAGTGTCGCCACGTGAGAGCCACCAATTTCAGCTCCTTTGTTTCCACAGGGCCTACTCCATGTATTATGCAAGCGCGAATCAGACCACTCCCTCCATGTTTGTCCATCTTCCCACCTAGCTGCTTGTCATGCATCCATACCCATGTCAAACCTTGAATCTTTGAATGATTGTGAAAATGAAAATGAAAAGGCAATAGCTTACGTGCAAGTGGAATTAATCAACTGTGTGTGTGTGTGTGTGTGTGTGTGTGTGTGTGTGTGTGTGTGTGTGTGTGTGTGTTCATGTGCATGTGTGTGCACGCACATGTGTGTGTGTGTGTGCGTGTGTGTGTGCGTGTGTGTGTGTGTGTGTGTGTGCGCGCGCGTGTGTGACAGAGAGAGACAAAAAGAGAGAGAGAGAGAGAGAGAGAGAGAGAGAGAGAGAGAGAGAGAGAGAGAGAGAGAGAGAGAGAGATTGAGTCCACAATCATCATGAATGCAGTTCCAACTACCCCTTTTTTGTGTTTTGCTGTCCCAACCTATGTGCCACCTCAGAGGCAGTGCACCCACGCTGCTCATTCCGACACACCGTCCACAGCCACAGCCCCGGTCGGCCTCACCGCAGCCCTGGCACCGGCAATCCACAGGTAGCAGTCAATGTCAAGTCGTCAAGAGGCAACCCACTGGAGGATACACTGCACTGCTGCTGAGTCACTTGGGTGGTGTTCAGTGGCGCCTGTTCTGATCTAACATACGCAGGACACCACTTACTAGCCGACTACTGACGACAATAATTGTTTAATCGTGGAGCCGGCGTGAGTGAGCTCTCCCTCCAGAGGACGCCACCACGTCCGTCCAACGACAGCCCCCATGGATTTGCCGATACTGGTGACCCTGACGGAGCCAAACCAAGACCACAGATGTGGAGAGGACATCGACATTGAGGTCACCATGAGAGCAGGGCATGAAGGGCCACAGAATTGGAGACTTTTTTATGCTGATCGATGAGAATGAGGATGATGAAGATGATGCTATGGATATCCATTTCGGTCTGAGACTACATGACAGGGCTGTACTCTATGCTTCCTTTCATAATGTATCCCAACGTCAATCAGGCCCGAGAGCTACAGGCACCTGCAGTGTTGGTCTGGAAATTTGAGCAACACTGTCAGAAACGCATCCATTAAGTGGATGAAACTCGACTGTGTTGTCCCAGTCTTCCCAACTGAGTCCACAGCAAACTCAACTCTGGGTAGGAGCTGGTCGGGGCAGAAAAAAACCCACATGACTTTGATGGGATTCGAACCCACGACCTCCCAGCTGGGAGTTCGCGATGCTAAACCACTTCGCCACGGTGGCTGGTTCCAACTTCCCCTTAACTTGACAACTCAAACACAATTCCAGATGGTGTTCTCACAAGAGGGAGTCAGTGGTGGGGATAGCGGTATTTGCCCCTAGGGTTCTGTCAGCGACATTTTTATCGTGGGGTGTCGCCACGTGAGAACTGCCAATCTCAGCTCCTCTATTTCCACAGGGTTTACTCCATGTATTATTCAAGGTGGATCTTGAGCGAGAAGCAAACGACGGCGTGTTTTGTTTGTCTGTCTTCTCACGTAACTGCTTGTCGCTCATCTGTGTGAAATCTTGGAACTATTGCGATAAGGAAAATGAACAGATGAATAGCCCATGTGCTGTGGAATACTCTCTCTCTCTCTGTCTCTCTCTCTGTCTCTCTCTCTCTCTCTCTCTCTCTCTCTCTGTTTGAAATGGAACTAAAACAAGAGAAAAAGAAACACACACACACACACACACACACACACACACACATACGCACACACACACACACACACACAGAGAGAGAGAGAGAGAGAGAGAGAGAGAGAGAGAGAGAGAGAGAGAGAGAGAGAGTTCATAGCCATCCGTCAATGCAGTTTCAACTGCCCTGTGAGTTGATATTTTATAAACGGTTCCAGGTGGTCTTCTCACAACAGGGAGCCAGCGGCGGCCATACCGGTGGTTGCCCTTTGGGTTCTGTCAGCGACATTTTTATCGTGGGTTGTCCCGCCTATCTCAGCACCTCTATTTCCACAGGGTCTGCTCTATGTATTATTCAAGCTGGATCTCGAGTGGGAAGCAAATCACTGCCTCTTTTATGTTTGTGTTTGTGTCCCCAGTCCCCCCCCCCCCCCCCCCCCCCCCCCCCCCCCCCCCCCCCCCCCCCTCCATCCCCGACTAACTGCCTGTCGCGCATCCACGTGAAATCTTGAATATTGGAATGATTGTGAAAATGAAAATAAAAGTTCATGTACTGCCTAAATAAACACTCTGTCTGTCTGTCTGTCTGTCTGTCTCTCTCACTCTGTGTGTGTGTGTGTGTGTGTGTGTGTGTGTGTGTGTGTGTGTGTGTGTGTTCGTTCGTTCGTCTGTTCTTTGCTTTTACGTTTTCACCATAAGTGATATTAGACCAAAGAGTGCATGAGTGAGTGCATTCTGTCTATGAGTGTTTGTGTGTGTGTGAGAGTGTAAATGTGAGAGATAATGTAAAACTGTGAACACTGCATTGACAGTAAAGAGGTAATGTTAAAGATACACGTAACAAGCAAAGTGCAAAATACAGAAACGTGGTTGGGTGGATGTGTCCCTCACCACTAATCTACATTGGAAGAAGAAAAAAAAAATCTACAGGAATGACCTGATGGGGATGTGAGTTAGGATTCAGCAATTTGTAGTAAAACCTTTGTATCATATAATAAATCTTCTATGTTTTCTTCCGAAACATTCTTTGCTGTGACTGAATCAGGCAGAGAAACCTCGGAGAATTTGACAATGGAATAAAATGTGATTAACTGTGATTTGTGCACCACACAGGCAATATACATTTTTGGAGAATTTTGTTTTTAAAGCATTAATTTTTAGGCGGAAAAAAAAAGGAAGTTACAAGTCTAGAATAAGATAACGGTGCATTTGACAACTTTGTTGATACAATTTCCAAGCAAACTGCAGCTGTATTTTGTTTAGAGTCTTTTCATCAGAACGTCTGCTAATTTTTTTCCATGCTGTTGTTTTTCTAGCAGCCTGTAATTTTCATGGAGTGACAAAGGAAGTGTCATGTCTACAGTCTTCTCTAAACCTTTTGCGCCTCTTTCAGCAACTCTGTCGGCCATTTCGTTTCCATTTATGTTACAGTGCGAAGGCACTCAACAAAACTCAATGACTGTGCCTTTAGCCAGCAAGCAATGTAATAAATAATGAATTTCCTACATAAGGTCAGGTCGTGTATCGGTACTGAAGGAGTTCAGTGAACATAAAACCGATTTAGAATCCACCAATATCACAGTTCTAAAT
Organism: Conus betulinus; assembly: GCA_016801955.1. Lineage (NCBI taxonomy): Eukaryota > Metazoa > Mollusca > Gastropoda > Neogastropoda > Conidae > Conus > Conus betulinus. The sequence continues at coordinate 212,875 of JADBJO010001577.1, read as the reverse complement.
ACTGTCATTGGAAGGTTCACCAAGAATTCTAAAGCAAGCATGATGGCTGTCAATTCAGCTGTAAAAATTGACAGTTTTTTTCCGAGGTGAAAACATTTATCAGTTTTCAGTGCTGGTAGGACAAAGGCCGCACCAACATTATCATTGTCAATTACGGAGCAGTCTGTAAAAACCTGAAGATGATTTTTATATTAAACATAGATACGTGTTGTGACGAGATGGATATGGGTGGTAGGTGGGTCCTCTAGGGGAAGGACTTGGAATAATTTCTCTATGAGAATTATCTTAACATTTCACCTACACCCTCTCTCTTACTAGTGGTGGAAGGAGCAACTTTCCAGTACTAGCCATTGAAGAAATTTGTATTTGTTCCGGGTATTGGTAAAATACAGAAGAATAGCTCTGAGATAATTTTCCTTAGGCTTGTACTCTTAATTAAAAGTACTTATAGCTCCGAGATACAGAATTGAAGAGAGAAGTTCAAACATTCAACATTCGATTGAACAACAGGGAACTGACACAAGTTAAGTGCACTTTTACACATCAACTTTTATTACTTACACATAGATAAGAAATGGCGCGTCACTTCCATAGACTGCGTTTCAGTTCTCATTGGACTACCACAATGAGGGGCCCTTCCTCACTCCTACTTTACTCCTTGCACTCTGTGCAGCAAGCTTAAGTTGGCATACAGGGGTTCTGTCTACGTTACACTGAATGTATATATTATACATCCATTCTGCTTGCGAGTACCCAGTGCTGTAGCCAGAATGGTACTCATAGACAGGTTCTCACTGTTTCATCATAAAGTGAGGGTAAGGGTCTGATGGGTTTGAGTCCAGGTGGTAAGCAAACTTAGCTTTGCTTCGGAGAGAATAGTTGATCTCTCCTGTGGCTGGTGACTGCCCCACTGGTGTAGATTTGTCTGGTGTCACCCTGGTTTCTGGCGAAGTCCCAGCTTCTGGTTCAGCTGTAATGTGCAGCGTGACCAGGATCCCAGTTCTGCGATAAAGAGAACTTGATCTGTAGATGAGAATCTGGTGGCTGGTCTGTTGCACACATTTACCCTTTTCCTCTGTCTTTTTCAAGGGGTTGTGAGACTCAGCCAGCAAAGTTTTCTCTATGATAGAGTTTCTGCTATAACTATTAACCTCCACTTTTGTTTAAAGGCTAAGTTAAGCTTACAAAAGGGTAGGAGACAGTAATACAAGGTTACAGTTTTAGTTAAACAACTCTTCCTTGTTTCATATGAATTAAATCCACACTGACCTGGGCTATGCTTAGTCCAAGTACACATGCGGTGTAGACTTAAAGTCATACACTACCAATCATTCCAATAATCACCAGTATTTATAGATCAGAGTAGCAGTTTTTACCTAGCACAGGCATACTGTTTTCCTGATCAAAATTGATCATTGAATTTATATCTTAACAGACAGAGTTGCATACTGACAAAAGTCAGGGTGCACACAAAGAGCAGTGGTCAGATGTTAACAAAGAATCAAAACCACTGGGAGGGAGCTTTTGCCATATGATGGCAAGCAAAAAATACTACACAGAATAATCATTCATCAGTTTGATAAATGGTGCTAAGCATTTGTACAAAGTTACAATGTTAACACACACAGCATACATGAAATCAATACATAGATTCAAAAATGTAAAAAACAGAGTTCCAACTCACTCTTCCTGGGAATGAACAGGGAATGACTGAGATCAAGGAGTTACCAAGAGTGGACTAGGCCTTCTCTGTCCCTTTGTCTTCCTCTGCTCTTGTCTACAGGCAGTCCTGAGGGGTCAGTGAAGCTGCGCCTGTGTGTGCCTAGTATATGAATCTCTCACTTGCCGAATCAAATTGAGACGACCTGTCATTTACCGATCAGGGGTGAGAGGGGGAGGGATTTAGTCTAGTCACCAATCGCCTTGGAAATCGTTTGAACCTAATCGGCACGGGATAATTTATGCATCCGTAGAGTTGTCCGTGAGCCCCAATTAATTTATGCGTCCACATAGGTGTCCGCGAGCACGTGTAGGTGTAGGTCTGCAAGGGATGGGGACCATAGGTATGAAAGTGGGGGGGGGGGGGGGGGGGTGGTGGTTGTGGTGTCGGTGGAGAACACGGCAACATGCCTTTGTGTCGCGGGGTAGAAGGGGGGGGGGGGGGGGTGAGACGGGGCTATTGTTAGAACGCACATCCCACGCTGCGTAGTATCGCACAGCATGGGGAGGGAGGGTTGAGAGGGGGGAAGGGAGGTAGGCTGCTAAGCACGAAAGGCGGCACGCATTTACCGTGACGCAATTTTTTTCCTGTGTCATAGATCGTGTCAGTCGGGCCTTTCGTACCGTCCTAAGCAAGAAAGAGGGGGGGGGGGGGGGGGGGGGGGGGGGGGGGGGGGGGGGGGGTTTGAGAGGGGAGAGTGGGGCATAGATTTGAAATCTATTCTTTGGTTTAGCTGATATCATATGATGGTTTGAATGTTTCCCATGGTGGTTTTCAATTAAATTATAAGTATATGTTGCTGTTGTCGTTAGCGACGATATATTGTTTGCCCTTTTAGGAAAATGATACTCAGTTCTTAGTTTCAATCTTCCCCAATGAAATTGTCACTTGTACTTGCTCTCAACACAAATTTTGAAGTAGCAAAGTTCACGATAATCATCAAGCGGTAAGATTCCAGCTGCTCTGTATGTTTCTTTGTTTGATGCATGACTCAGAAGGCCAAGGGCTAGTTTATAGGCTTTACAGTCAATACTTTGTAATTTTTGTAATAGGTATTTTGGAGCACTAAAATAAATTTCTTGTCCATAAGAAAGTTTGGACCTAACAAGTGCTGTAGAAAGATGAACTAAGGTTTCAGGGTCCATTCCCCGAGGTAATCTACTAATAGTCTTGAAAAGATTCAAGCTATGTCTTGCCTTTGTTAGAATATACTCAAAATACATATTCCATGTCAGCTTTGATGTGAGAATTAATCCCAAGAACTTGACGTTTTGTTTATATTCTAAAGGTTCACCAAGCAGTTTTAAGATCGGTAATTTTGCTGGATTACTACCAGGGTTAAATAGTATCATATTAGTTTTTTTTTTCAGGGTATAAAGATAGTCCATTTTGAAACATGTATTTTTTTTTTTAATGTTATCGAGATCAAACTGGTACAATCTTCTTATGTAATTTGGGGCTCTTTGTGGTGTCGACTTTTTAAGGTTACGTCCATCCACATACATATATCATCTGCATATTGGACGAGAGTTACTTTGCTTGATACCACCTTTGACAGGTCATAAATCATGATGTTGAAAAGTATAGGTGCAATCACTGAGCCTTGAGTGTGTGTGTGTGCGCACGCGCGCGCGCGTGTGTGTGTGTGTGTGTGTGTGTGTGTGTGTGTGTGTGTGTGTGTGTGTGTGTGTGTGTTGTGTGTGTGTGTGTGTGTGTGTGTGTGTGTGTGTGTGTGTGTGTGTGTATGAGAGAGAGAGAGAGAGAGAGAGAGAGAGAGAGAGAGAGAGAGAGAGAGAGAGAGAGAGAGAGAGTGGCCGCCTGGACTACGTACACATTTAATAGGCAAGTTAGTAAAAGTAATTCTACCATTTCTTTCCGAAAGAAAGAATTGGAATTGTCAAGAAGTCCTTAACAATCCCCATAATCTAAAACATCTTGCCTTCCTCTATCAAATAAACGTTTTTCAGCAGTGACATTTTCACAACAATGAAAGTTGATCTCTCCACATGTAGCATACTTCCAGTGCTCGTGGTAGGATTCTGCACATTAGATAATCAGATTTAAAAGAAATCAGATATGGCAAACAAATACCAGCATGTACTTCGAAACGAAGTTAATAATGCAGCCGTGTGGCAGATGATCAAGCAGGTAAGAAAATTAATTGCATTACAGATTTTTTCATGTTTCATGTTCCGCAATGTAATCAGCAACTTCATTATAAAAAAAATTCCATATTGCGAATCGACTCAAAGGAAAAACATGGCTCCTTTCATCTTTAAATATCTCATTGCAAGAATATTACAGTCATAAATCATTGCTAGAATACATTAGTAAATAGGTCGATAATTGATACAAATTATAGAAAACAGACAGAAGAAATCTGAAAACTCTTGGGCTATGTTCGAGTTTTCCGACATGTTTGATAAAAAGTGGTTCAGCCCACAAAGGGTTGCGAACTTAAAAGACGTACGTACTTCATTTACTTTCATACTTTGGAAGTGTAGGCAAACCAGGATGTACCAGAAATTGGTTTTGAGAGAGAGAGAGAGAGAGAGAGAGAGAGAGAGAGAGAGAGAGAGAGAGAGAGAGAGAGAGAGAGAGAGTTTCAGTGTTAGTTTCAGTTTCATGAAGTGTCACAGCGTGTGGACTGGTCAATGCAGGCTACACCTCATCTGCTGAATTTCAAGACCACACTGCGCTGAAAGACAAATGACTAATTGACTGGGGAGAGAGAATTGTGTAGGGTCCTTCCACTAAAAGTGATATCAGACGATGTGTTGAAGTATATGAAATGTGCGTATTAACTGTGTGGTTGTTTCTTGAAAATGTGTTGTATGAATAAACATTTCTTATGATATGAGTTGGGATTGGAGATGATCAGATACAGGGACAAAGTGTGGATGGGAGTGTGTGTGTGTGTGTGTGTGTGTGTGTGTGTGTGTGTGTGTGTGTGTGTGTGTGTGTGTGTGTGCGTGCGCGTGCGCGCGCGCGCGTGCGTGCGTGTGTGTGTGTGTGTGTGTGTGTGTGTGTGTGTGTGTGTGCGTGCGCGCTTGTATGTAAATGTGTCAATTTATCCGGAATTAGGCAAGTACGCTTCAAACTGAGTGTAGCATAGGAGCAAGAGTACTGTAAGTAATGCTAAGTAATTAACAATCCTAGTAATGCTAAGTAATTAACAATCTAATATTAAGGATAGAACATCAAAGGTAAATGCCCACTGGGCTGTGTAACAAACATTTACAAACTGAGGAAAGAAAAGAGTAGTCATTCAAAATCTTGGACACAGATGACGGACTGGATCCGTCAGATAAACTACAAACGCCCGACTTACGATATAATTCCCTTGCTCTTGGACAATTGATTAATAGATGTCTTACTCCGAGTGTTTCTCCACACATACATCTAATGTTTTTTACAGAACTTTTTACGAAGGGAATTTAACCGCATTCTGTGCAGTAAACTTCGAATCTCCCTAGACAGAGAAAGCAAGGTAATTGTTTGACGAGGCTTTTGGGTTGATTTTGCCACCAAAATTTAACACACCTCTGATAATACTGAGTATCTGAGCTCATTATCAAGTCTCTGAAGCTTTCATCCGATGTTTTGTTTAGAAGAATGTTGCATTCTGTTAAATCCAAAGGAATATTAAGGGGAA
>JADBJO010001577.1:190000-192500 GCA_016801955.1 Conus betulinus | reverse complement strand
TCATAGTACTTCTGGCGAAAAAATATGGGTTTCATTTTTGTCGTTGTTGTTGTTGAGTGATTAAAGGAGTTTGAAACATTAATTATGTAATGTGTGTGTGAGCGCGCGAGCGCGCACGTGTGTGTGTGTGTGTGTGTGTGTGTGTGTGTGTGTGTGTGTGTGTGTGTGTGTGTGTGTGTGTGTGTGTGTGTGTGTTGTCTACGATCTGTGGGTTATGAGTGGTAGATGTGTTCCAATATATCCGTATTAAAAAAGACGTTTTGGATTGTATTTTCTGCAGTGTTTATATCTTAGCACCTGACTTGATCATAGACATAGATACGTGACAAATTATTCATATAATGAATTTTGAGTTCTCGTCCGATTTGTACAAACACTTAACATTCAATAAACGCGATTTTCTTTCCTTTCTGACTTCGACATCTCCGTAAATCGAGAAACGCTTTGTTAAAGTGCTCTCCCGATTTTGCGAAAAGTCTAGAATTTAGAGTATGGAGTACAGTTACTTTTCAAATTTGAGTTTAGTACTATCATTTACCTATTCTAAAATTGTCAGACACGGTTCTTATGACTGCACACGGTATTAAAATTGGGAGGGACTGTTACTTTTTTTTTTTTTCAGAACGCTGCTCTACTACGCAAAATGAACCGTCCTGTTTAGCCCTGGTATTCTCCCGTTCAACCACCCCCGTATACACTGAGGGCATAATTGTGGACTTAAATGAAACGAAAGCGCATTGTTTCCGTGAAAAAATTACAACCACGTGGCCTTTTGCAATCTTTCATTAATGCACTCTTTTGTTTTCTTGTATTTTTCGTTCACTCAAAGATTATTTCAACGAATCATGTATTAATTTGCTTGTCCGCTTGATCCTCACCTTCTTCCACGTCAGTTGCACTCCCTCTCTCTCTCTCTCTCTCTCTCTCTCTCTCTCTTTTAGGCGAGACTACTGATGGATTTTGCAGCATATCTCTTTTTATTTAATAGGGAGATAGAACATTAGTGCGCACGTAAAATCCAAATAATAATGATAATAATAATAATAATAATAAAGAAAAAAAAGAAAAGAAATGCCAAAGGATGTCGGGGGAGAACGTCAGCAAGCACTTTGTAGACTCAGTACTGAAGAGGCAGATGTCTGCTCTCCTCAGCTTACAGCCTTGTTTGTCACTCCGCTGAACGTGCTCTCTCTCTCTCTCTCTCTCTCTCTCTCTCTCTCTCTCTCTCTCTCTCTCTCTCTCTCTCTCTCTCTCTCTCTCTTTTCAGTTTCAATTTCTTCCACGTCTGTAGCACCCTGTATGCTAACTTATGAACTGAATACCGTATAGACGTGATCGTACCACTGTTGTGATGTTATTCCATTATAATTATAAAAACATTTTCTGTTAACTGATCTGATGGTCGTCCAGAACAGCTTTGGGTCATTCACTGACTGTTTTAACTTTTGTAATTTCATGTCGTCAAAGTTTCTTTTTTCTCTGTTCTCTTAGCGTGGCATATATTCTTTTCTTTCTGTAACATAATCTTTTCTCATTTTTGTTTTTGCCTTGGCTGTTCTAGCTCTTCGGAAGTTTTTTTTTTTTCCCAATAATCTCTTGGCCAATCTTTTCTTTTTATCACAGTCATCTTCCAGCCACTCATTCCTTACTTTTGCCTTTCTTCCTATTGTCCTGATCGTACAGGCAGCAGCTCCATACAGGACATTCACAAAAAAGGGTCTACAGCTTAGTCCACATCCTCAATCAACTATTTGTGGCTGTAATGATAGACTGTTTAAATACGACGAATCGCAGAAGCTGTCAGCTCTAGGAATAAGAAAATGCTTGATCTCACTGACTTTTGTAACAGTGTCTGATGTGTTGATACAGTTTGATGATCACTTTTCCGCTTTTATCTATTTATTTCCTTCTCTCCTCCTCCTCCTCCTCCTCCTCCTCCTCCTCCTCCTCCTCCTCCTCCTCTCCTCCTTCCTCCTCCCTCTCCTCCTCCTCTCTCCCTCCTTCTTCTTCTTCCGTCTTCTGCTTTCTCTTTTCTCTTCTCCTTCCTCCTTCTTTTCTCTGCCTCCTCTTCCCTCTTCTCCTCCTTCCTCCTCTCTCCTCTTCTTCTTTCCTTTTGTTCTTTCTTCTTCTTCTTTTCTTCTTCTTCCTCTTCCTTCTTCTTCTCCTCCTCCTCCTCCTCCGCCTCTCTCCGTCCTCCTCTTTTCGTCTTTTTTCTGAGTTCTTCTTCTCTGTTCGTCTCTTCGTCCTCTTTTCTTCTTCTCCTGTCTGTTCCCTTCGTTCTTCTCGTCCTTCTCTCTTCTCTGGTGTGTGTTCTCTCTTTCTTCTCTTTTCTTCTTCCTCTTCTTCTTCTTCTTTCTTCTCCCTCCTTTCTCTCTTTTTCTCTGTGTGTGTGTGTGTTTGTGTGTGTGTGTTGGTGTGTTGTTGTGTGTGTGTTTGTGGTGTGTGTGTGTGTGTGTGTGTGTGTGCGCGCGCGCGCGCGCGCGTCTGTGAGTACGTGCGT
>JADBJO010001577.1:167500-185000 GCA_016801955.1 Conus betulinus | reverse complement strand
CTTTGCCCCTCTGCTTCGGGACACACGCCCATAAATACACGCTTGAAAAAGACACAGAAATACAATCATACTCAGAGTCTGTAGCTCCTTTCGTTCCGTCTCTGTCACTGTCTCTGACTCTGTCTTTGTCTATCTGTCTGTCTGTCTGTCTGTCTGTCTGTCTGTCTGTCTGTCTGTCTGTCTCTCTCTCTCTCTCTCTCTCTCTCTGCTCTGGTTTTGCTTTTTTGATTCATCACACACACACACACACACACACACACACACACACACACACACACACACACACACACACACACACACACACACACACACACACACACACACACACACACACACACACACACACACACAGAGACACACACATACACACACACACACAAGCACACACACATACACACACACACACACACACACACACACACACACACACACACACACACACACGCACACACACACACACTCTCTCTCTCTCACACACACACACACACACACACACACACACACACACACACACACACACACACACACACACACACTCTCTCTCTCTCTCTCTCTCTCTCTCTCTCTCTCTCACACACACACACACACACACACACACACACACACACACACACACACACACACACACACACACACACACACACACACACACACACACACACACACACACACACACCTCATCCGTCTTCGTCTATCTTCAAAGTAAACAATCCAACGTTGTGTATTGATAAAGAGCAGCGTGTCACCGTGCCTCCGCCCCCCCCCCCCCCCCCCCCAACCACGCCCCCTTCCTCCATGTTCTCACACTGCCATTACTCTTCCCCGTCTCACTACGTTAGTCCTTTTTTGTAATATACCCAGAGTTTCCCAGGGTGGAGTAGAACTTACAGTTCCAGTTCTTCCCCAGTTGTCAACGTGATCGCTGGAGAACAGCTCCAGAAGATACAAGATTTAGTGTTAACAGGAACGGGAATTCCCGTGGAACGAGTTTCACGTGCATCTCCCATGGAACGAGTTTCACGTGCATCTCTCATGGAACGAGTTTCACGTGCATCTCTCATGGAACGAGTTTCACGTGCATCTCGGAACGACAGTTCAGGGCGCGCCGGGCGACTCCGGAAAATGCCACCGTAAAAAAAAAATGTATACAAAGAGAGAGAGAGAGAGAGAGAGAGAGAGAGAGAGAGAGAGAGAGAGAGAGAGAGAGAGAGAGAGAGAGAGAGAGAGAGAGAGAGAGAGAGAGAGTTGTTTGTAGCCCAGCCAACCGCAAAGGGCCATAATCATAAGGGCTGTCACCTCACTGAAAAAGGCAAACAGTCTCGGTTCTGTCTGACAAAGTACCGATTCTGCCGAAACTCTGACACAAGACTGCAAACGTCTCAAAGAAAGTAAAACTTGACAGACAAACGAGGATCATTATCTCCAACCCTCCCCCCCCCCCCCCCTAGTTCCCCCAGCCAAACCCTCCACTAAATAATGATCTTTCAGTGTACTCGACCTGCGTTGTTTTTTGTTTGTCTTGACTGTTTAAGACTGGACGAGTCAAAACGCGCGGTTTAATTCATGTCTTGTGCAGTGTTGGTATGTTTGTTCGGTGATCTTGGTATTCCTTTTGTGCAATTTCTGTTTGTTTTTATGCTTCATTCACAAACCAACATTATCGTGCAACCCCCCCCCCCCCCCCCCCCCCTTCCTTTTTTGTTAAAGTATGCTCGACAACAATGAAGATGATAGTACTGAAAATTGTGATACCATTATCATTGATAATGATAATGATAATAATCATCATTATCATCACCTTTATTATAATGATAATAATATAATAATAATGATGATGATGATGATGATGATCAGCAGCAGCAGCAGCAGCAGCAGCAGCAGCAGCGGCAGCAGCAGCAGCACCTTCAATTATAATGATAATGATAATGATAATAATAATAATAATAATAATAATAATAAATAATGATGATGATGATGATAGTAATAATAATACACCTGAAGATGCTAGCGGGACCCAGAAAAGTAGGCTGCTGTCCTCAAGTACCGGACAAACCAGCTGGGAGCAATCTTGCGTCATCCTTGGAGCCTGCGCTGTGTTCACATACGGTGCAGCACACACGGGGCATTCCATTAAGACGCCAAGGGACATAATTTCTCTCCCAAAATGCTATTTTAAAATAATAACAATAATAATAATAATAATAATAGCAATGATAATAATGATACTGATAATGATAATGAAAACAACAACAACAACAATAGTAATGACAATAATAATGATAATGATGATGATAATAATAATAATAATAATAATAATATAATAATAATAATAATAATAACCAGCATGATCCATGCTCCCCACTGAAAATGGGGGGGGAAACAACCCTTGTTTCCATGGTAGAAATTACATTAGAAAATGAAGTTCTTTATACAAGAGAACTAAAAAACGAGAATGGAAACGAGATGAGAAAAGAAAAGTTAAAACAAAAATATGAAAAAGAAAGAGAGAAAAAAAAAAAATGAAAAAAAAGAAAGGAAGGAAAGAAAGAAAAGACAGGCAGAAAGAAAAGGGGAAAGAAAGAAAGAAAATAGAAAAAGGACGAGAAGACCAAAAAAACAAAAAAAACAAAAGAGAGAGAGAGAGAGAGAGAGAGAGAGAGAGAGAGAGAGAGAGAGAGAGAGAGAGAGAGAGGAGAGAGAGAGAAATGAAAAAAAAAAGAAAACTAAACAAGAAAAAATAGTATTAAAATGCCAAAAGAGGGAATCAAACCTCTCTCCCCACGGAAGATCACAAAGGCACTATCCATTGCGGCACACAGTCCCCTCTGCCGTGTTTACAGACATAGTGGGTTGACAAAAAACAAAACAAACAAAGAAAACCCACCCCATTTTCCAGGTGTTTGACAGGTTGGTTTAAACCCACTTTGCTGGTTGGGGAAGTGCATTGTGATACACTACACGAGAGAGAGAGAGAGAGAGAGAGAGAGAGAGAGAGAGAGAGAGAGAGAGAGAGAGAGAGAGAGAGAGAGAGAGAGATTTCTGTCCACCCCCACCTACCCTTAAACTAAACGATATTTATTTTTTTGTACATAGAAAGGATATCTGTATTACTTATATTTTATACCTAAACCTAGGAAAATCTAAGTTTATTGTGTTGAACTATCTTAACGTTGAATCAACGCCCACAATTCATGCGTACCAAAACACATTCATTCATTCATTCATTCGTTCGGTCATTCATTCATTCGTACGGTCATTCATTCATTCATTCCTTTCTTCCTTCCTTCCTCCATTCATTTGTTTGCCCGTTTGTTCGTTCATTTATTCTTTCATTTTTTTCGTGGTGGTTCGTTTGTTCCTTCCTTCATTTATTTATTCATTCACTCTCACATTCGTTCGTTCATTCATTTATTCATTCATTCGTTCATTCATTCCATTCATTCCTATGAAACGAAACAGTTCATCTTCGAATACGCTTTCAGCTAAGATTTTCCAAGCTCTCTTGAGTTTCTGCTGATGATATATTTACACGATCCAACGACCAACACAAGCAATGGAACTAGAGTTTTAAAACAGTTTCAGCTAATGCCCTTTTCCTGTGTACTTTGCAAGGGATTTCCCCCATCGTCTGGTCGGGTCACTTTTGGTATTAGCTTACTAATCTTACTTAGCGTCACATATCTGCCTTGACATTTTTAACCTTCGGTTCAACGACCGGCTTCTACCATGATTATTGTCAGTAAACTTTCTCTTCTACTCCATCTCTTTATTATTTCCCCACTCCCGACCCTCTTCCCTCGTGACCTTTCCATCCTCCCCAGCTTCCCCCCCCCCCCCCCCCCCCCCCCCCCCCCAGCCTCTACCCGATGCTCCCTCCCTCCCCCATCTCACTTTCCCCATTCTCCGCCCCCCCCCCCCCCCTCTCTCTCTCTCTCTCTCCCCGAGGGAATTCCTGCCAACTCCGTTTGAACTGGAAGCAAAAGTTTTTACCTGCTCACAGCTTAGCGTTTTTTTTTTTTTGTTTGTTTGCTTTTTTTTACATTTTTTTTTCTCTTTTTTTTTCCCTCCCTTTTTTTCTTTTTATTCTGCTCTTTTGTTTTTGAGGAGAAGGAAAGTGGTAGGGTGAGCACTATGTTTTCGGCGAAGTGGATTTCCACAAGGAATGAAGTGTCACGTGCACACAGGGGGACAGAAAGTAGGACTGAGGGCCCCAGGTGTGGGTGCTGCCAGTAGAACGAGTGATGAAACTTGAAAAAGAAAAGAAAAGAAAAAAAACTGAGAGAGAGAGAGAGAGAGAGAGAGAGAGAGAGAGAGAGAGAGAGAGAGAGAGAGAGAGAGAGAGAGAGATTTAGAGAGAAGAGTCATTTAGGAAGCTTTATCATCAGTTAATGCTACGCAGGCAAGGCTTGCTGAGTCAGTCCCGGGTAGTATTATCATTAGCTTCTCCTTCTTCCCTTCTTTATTTTTCCACTTCTTTCTTCTGCCTTAACCAACTCTTCGGAGTTTTGGTGGAGGGATGTAGATAAAAGACTCGGGTTAGGACAGAGCGAGAAAGGAGGGGGAAAGATAGCTGAAGAAAAACAATGGTTGAAAAAATGAAAAGGAAAGGAAAGAAAAGACAAACAAAAAGAATATATACACCTTCGGGAATATTTGTTTTGTTTTGTCTCTTTCCGTTGTGCCGTTTTCGTTTCTTTGCACGTCCTAATTTTCCATTGATTGTTGTATTGATTGTTCATATTTGACATGCCCTCTTATCCCATTTCCCCGTGTCTTGTTTGATCGATTCGTTTGGTCCTGAGGGCTCAATATAAAAAAAAAGAAGCATTCATATTTTTTCTACGACTGTCTTTAAACAAAATGCATTTGCTTGTTCTTTCTTCTTTCCTGTTAAAACTTCGGATAATAATTTAACCCCACGCTTCCCTTTTGAAGCATCGATTCTTTCTCTCTTCGTTCCGAGGCTAGAATTGTGAGGCTCACCACGGGCAATATTTTTGTGTTTGCAACCGATCTCATTTCTTACGTTCAGGTAGCTCTATTCAGTCTTCGGAACCGATGTCTTTAACACGGCAGCAGCATGCATTTTTTTATTTTCGTGCCATCGATCCATCGACTTACGAAGGCCTACAGTCTCCAAAATGTGGAATGGGATTGAACGTGTGTGGAAGATTTTGCATGCATGCGTTCACGCACGAAATCTCGGTTTTAAGTCTAATCTGACGGAAAACAAGAAGCTTCGAGTCTGCAGCTCTCCGAAGAGAAAATCCCTTTCAGCCTGGCTGTCTCGGGTGGGAACCAAACCTCCGTACCATGGAACAAAAATCCGACGCCCTATCCACAACCCCAACCAGACCCCCTTTTTTGAGGTTTAATGTCCTGTTGTTTTTGTAGCATAGTCAATCTTTGGCATAGTAGAAAATAAACCTAATCAGAAGTCATGAGAATAGAATGTTACATCAACATTAGTTTTAAATGACCAGTTTTACTCAGAAGCGATGCTTAACTGTCTTCAGTGGTTTGACAAACCATAGATAGACAAAGCTGTCATAACCTGATTTATGAAGAAAATTCAGTTGGTTCCTGCTCTTTTGGAAACCTAGTCTGATCTGAGGTGGATCAGGACATGCAGTTTTTTTTTTATTTTGGAGAAAAAAGAATGGTAATCGTTTCACTTTGGGCGTTGGTTTGAGACCACATTGTTATTAATGTGTTTAGTTGTTTCTTTCATGTATTCATTTATGTTTTTTTTTTTATTAGAATGATTATTACTGAATGAACGATGACATCGGTCCTTTTTTATTTAATTATTCATATATTTATTTGTGCACACACAGAGACTATGATCACAGTTAATAATTCAATTGTCTCCGAAATGTAAATGAAAAAAAATACGGTAGTGTTCGGAAAAATGAGGGCATGAACAAACATCAAATCTATGTTTCATGTGGTCAACATTAAATGGCATACAGCTGGAGCAAATTGACGATGAGTATAGAAGCGTTTCGCTGACGACAGTCCAAAGAGGAGGTGCTGGTTTTCTTTGTTATGGAACTCTTTCTGTTGATTAAAAAACAGAACCGTATTTTTTTTTTCGATATTAAGTGTTTTTACGAAGCTGTGATATTACGTGCCTGCTAATGTATGGTCATTTCCGTACATTTTTCTCTGTTTTTTGTTCATTTTGTGGCTGATATTTTTCATCTTTGTTGTCATTCTCCTCTTTCTCTTGTTCTTTTATTCTTCTAATGCGGCCTTTTGGGTCTGTCGAGGCATAAATGATTGCTTCTTTTTCCTCGTTCTCGCCCTTCTCTTCCTCCTCCTCATTCTCCTCCTCCTTTTGTCTATCTGTCTGTCTATCTGTTTGTCTGTCTGTTTCTTCTTCTTCTTCTCCTCCTCCTCCTCCTCCTCCTCCTCCTCCTCCTCTTCTTCTTCTTCTTCTTCTTCTTCTTCTTCTCCCCCTCCTCCTCCTCTTCCTCCCTCCTAATACATATTTCAACGCCTGTGCAGCTTATCGTATTTTTCTATTTTATTTTTTTGTTTGTTTTGTTAAATGTGACGTTTGAGTTCTTCCTCTTCTTCCTTTTTCATTTATGTGACACTCTTCTTTATTGCTATGTTGCTTATTTTCAGAGTTACTATTGGACAGAAACGTAAAAACATATCACTGGGCCTAATTTTCTTCCAATCAGTCAGTCAGTCAGTTAATCAATTAACAATGAATGAATGAATCAATCAATTCCTTATTTAATACTAAATGTGCCAAGCAGTCAACCAATCATTCGATCGATCGATCAATCAATCTTCTTCTTCTCTCTTCTTCTTCTTCGTTTCTGAGATAGTTGTTGTTGATGTTGTCGCTCTCCTTCCGTTATTCTGGGATGAAAGCCCCCAAACACAATACAATCCCCGTTTACACCGTAAACACTCCACGCCATCATTTCTGGCACCGAAACAGACCGATGCCATTAATAATCGAGGAAAGTTGTGCTCTCTTCTGTTGTCTGCAGGCTCCTTCAAAGTGCTGTTGGCTAACCTCCAGCGGAAGCAGACGACTGGCGTCCTTCCTGTTGATGTTTTGACCAGCATCCGGGACATATATCACGTGGCAAAACGCGTGAGCGATGACGCAGAGCCGTACGTGTCCGATTCGCAGCCCCGTTACTACCAGAGTGAGTAGATATGATGATATGGTGGTGGTGGTGGTGGTGGTGGTGATGATGATGATGATGATAATGATGATGATGATGATGATGATGATGATGATGATGACGGCGACGATGACGAGGATGACGACGACGACAATGACGATGATCATAATGTTGACGACGACGACGACGATGATGATGATGATGATGGTGATGATAATGATGATGATAATGATGATGATGTTGTTGTTTTTGTTGTTGTTGATGATGATGATGATGATGATGATGATGATGATGATTGTTATGTTACAGGTTTGTTTGATTTTGATTTTTTTCTTCTTTTTTTTTTTTTTTGGGGGGGGGGGGGGGGGGGAGTGAGTGATGATGAGGGATGGGGAATGGGGCGAAAGAGAACAGAAGTGTAGGGAACTAAAAAGAGTGTATGCGTGTGTGCGGGGATGGTGTACGATGGAGGATATTGGAAGGGTTATATGTTCTTGCTGTCTTTATGCTTGCTCAGAGTCCTTTGAGTTTTTTTCAATTTCTTTTTTTAAGTCGCCCGAAACAGAATCTGTTCCCCCCACCCCCGCCCTTTACCCACGCACGCACGCACGCTCGCACGCACGCACGCACGCACACACACACACACACACACACACACACACACACACACACACACACACACACACACACACACAACAACCACACACACGCACACACACAACCACACACACACACACACACACACACACACACACACACACACACACACACACACACACACACACACACACACACATACACACACACGCGTGCCACACACACACACACGTGTGCCACACACACACACACACACACACACACACACACACACACACACACACACACACACACACACACACACACACACACACACACACACACACACACACACACACACACACACACACACACACACACACACACACACACACACACACACACACATATGCACACACACACGCGCGCGCGCGCGCGCCACACGCACGCACATGACACACTTGTTCCCTCTTTCTTTCTCTTCTCGTTTTTTTTTTTTTTTTTTTGGTCAGTATATCAGAACAAGTTGTGCTGTTTCAGTCCCCTCATCGCTTAACAATCTTTATTCTATCAATAGTTTAATTTGAAAACGTTCTGCTCTAAGCATGTCTCTACTGCCACCCCACTTCCTCTGTGCCCCCCCCCCCCCCCCCCCCCCCCCCTTCTGTTCTGGTCGCCTACCGCCAGTCAACAACTTTAGACCCACGGTAAATCTTCCTGAACAACCCCCCCCCCTCTCTCTCTCTCTCTCTCTCTCTCTCTCTCTCTCTCTCTCTCTCTCTCTCCTAGGGGTCATTGGGATTTTAATAACACTGGGAAGACTGAATTCAGATGTTTGGGTTTGTTTTGGAAATCATTCGACACCCAGATACAACCAATTCTGACATATGCATCAGAGGTGTGGGGCTTATTGGACAACGCCCACATGGAAAAAGTCCACACTCATGCAGTAAAGCGTATCATGCATGTACCGTTACATGCATCAAATAAAACAGTTTATGGCGAAAGTGGTCGATATCCTCTCTTTATACAAACTTATGTCAAATCAATTAAATACTGGTTGAGATAAGTTCGTTCACCTACGACCAGACTGCAGTCAAGCGTATAAAATGATTTTGCTATAACACGATATAGAAAAGTCTGATTGGGTGTCTCGTGTAAAGAAAATACTAACAGAAGATGGTTTGGGTATCGTTTGGCTTGTCAAGGAGTAGGCAACACTGCACAGTTTTTTTTTTCTTTCTGAATTTAGGGATCGTTTGATTTGTTCTTCCAGACAAAACTGACATTCCAGCATGGATGAAAACGGCAAATATGAATGGTTTTCTCTCTCGTTTAAAGTAATTTGGAAACGGAAAAATATTTCATGATTGTTAAAAATAAATCGCAGAAATATTACGTAACAAAATTTTTAAGTAGAACACTGGGTCTTAATGCAAACAGAAAATGGTTCGAAGCATCGGACAATAAAGCATGCCACATGTGTGTAGAGGGAATCAACAGTGAAGACGAAGTACATTTTGTTTTTGATTGTCTTGCTTACGCAGATATTCGAAGTAAATGCAAAATCTTCAGGGAGCCAGCTGCACAGAGAAAAGATCTCACAGCAATTCTATCCAGTAAGAATGAAAAAAAATTCATTGCAAGATTTGTAGCCGAAGCTAGTGATTTTCGAAGAAAGAATATCACGAACAAATTGTTGAGCTAAAATGTGTGACAATGCATGAATTCACTGTTAGCACTTATTGTGTGTTTTTCATGACTTGATGGTCGAAAACAATGGAGTAACCCAGGGGTGAGTGAGTGAGTGAGTTTGGTGTGGGTATGTGTGTGTGTGTGTGTGTGTGTGTGTGTGTGTGTGTGTGTGTGTGTGTGTGTGTGTGTGTGTGTGTGTGCGCGTGCGCGCGCGTGTGTGTGTGCATGGGTGTGTGTGCGTGCGTGCGCGTGCGTGGGTACGTGCGCGTTGTTTGTGTGGCTGTATTTGTATCCGTGTAGGTGTGTGTTGTCGTCTATAGATTTGAATTTCTAGTAAAATTGTTCGAATTCTATGTCTTTCCATTGCAGATATTTGCCGCAATCTGTTAATGCAGTAACCGTAACCCCCTTGCCCAACAGGGCTTGTTTATTATTGGCAACAAAAATTGTGTCAGTGTCAGTGTAAAGTCTCTCTCTCTCTCTCTCTCTCTCTCTCTCTCTCTCTCTCTCTCTCTCTCTCTCTCTCTCTCTCTCTCTCTCTCTCTCTCTCTCTCTCTCTGGACAATCGGATTGATTTGCCCCCTCCCCCTATGTACAACACACACACACACACACACACACACACACACACACACACACACACACACACACACACACAAAACACATACAAACACACACACACGCACGCACGAACACACACACGCACGCACGCACGCACGCACGCACGCACGCACGCACACACACACACACACACACACATACACACACAATTCAATTCAATTCAATTCAATTCAAATTTGATACATTGACCCCTGTTGGGGCATGGAGGATACAAATGTAACAAAGAGAAATACGAAACTCACTCAGAACAATGTGTGAACATAGTTGCGAAATGCTGAATTCTGGTGAACTGTAATGATCTCATTAAACAATCTTCCCATTTTTCAGAAACCTACTAATATTCAAACAAATGCGTCTTCCTTTTTGAAATAAATTACAAAAGCTGAAAACAGACTTTGGTTTTTAGATATTTTTAGGGGTGAATTTTTCACGAAAGTTCATTATATTTTGGACATCCATGATGCAATGAAATTCATCTCCAATTTCACCCATTTCACAGTTACGACAAATACGCAATTCTCTTGGAACATTATGGTGTCTTCCAATTTCAATTTGCAATTTATGGTTACTACATCTAAATTTAAATAAAGATATAATATAAATATCTAATATAAATGTTCTTTTCCAAAGACACACACACACACACACACACACACACACACACACACACACACACACACACACACACACACACACCAAGGTGTACAGCAATGCAAATTTTCTATATAATGCAAAACAGAAAAATAGAAATCTGCGTTATTTTACAGTGTTTGGTGTTTTACCTATATTTTGTCATTTTCTGATTAAAAACAACAAACAACAACAACAACAACAACAACAGCAACAACAACAACAACAACAATAACAACAACAAACACAAACAAACGAAAACGAAAATACAGTGGAAAATAACACGTACTGTATTTACAATACGAAGCAAAATAATAGAACCTGCATTACATTTCATTGTGTGTGTTTTACTCAGAGTTTGCATAGAAACCGTAATTACGTTGTGTCGGTAAACCTAGTTTATAAACCAGTTCATGCGGCAGACCTGATGAATCAAAAGAATAAATCCAGCCACTCTATCCTGTTAGTGAAGCCAGGGTACTAAAACGGATTTGTGTTCTTCGTCTCGTCAGTGTACAAAACAAGAAATGTGTCATTCAGTCATGGATGAGACCACGTGAGATATCAGTTAAGCCAGCACGGAAACCAAATGGAAGTGTAGTCTGGATGTACTAAATACAGAATAAACTGATATGCTAGTGTATGTAGCAACCTACACCGTACTAACACCGCCAGGAAATAACAGCCACGAGTAATACAGATTCGCCAAATACTATATTATTATGGAGCCAGCATATAAGCCATCCTGGTATGTCACATCAAGTCAGTGGATGAGGCAAATGACGTCAGTTTTTCGCTCTGAACGTCCGCTTGTGAAGCAGCTGACAGGAGTGATAGGGGAGAGAGAGAGAGAGAGAGAGAGAGAGAGAGAGAGAGAGAGAGAGAGAGAGGGTGCAATTCTCGTCAAATCAGGCAGAACACTGAATACACATTCGCAGAACTAGGAAGAGGACATGTGGTCCGGAAGTTACAGCAGAGGGGGGATGGATGGGGGGGGGGGGGGGGGGGGGGTGGGGGGTAGTCGGTTCAGAGGGGGGAAGGAACGAGAGCGTGGGTGGATGGTAAACGTGGAGAGAGATGTAGTGTTTCCGTTGGCACCGCTGTCGCACATGGTTCATGTAGGAATCGACATTATCTCCTAGTAGTCAGTCTGACTCGTGACTGATGGTGAACAGAGGCTTGTGGTGTCTAGTGGTAGCTAATGAATACTGTACGCACTCAAAAAAAAAAAAAAAAAAAAAAAAAAAAAAAAAAAAGAAAAAGAACAGAAACAAAAAGAGAAAAAAGGGCGACAGGATGGGTAGGGACGCTTTGATAGTAATAGGAGAAAATCGGTTAGAACTTTATTTAGACGTCGCTCGACTTTCATACTATATTGACGTTGAAAGCGCTCGTGACACCTCACCCTAACTTTTACGATTTTTTTTTTAAAATTGCGATACTGGCGCATTGCCTTTCCGTAATGCTGATTCTATCCCAGCCATCAGTTTATTCTTACCGTTAAAATATAATGACTGAACCAACAACTTTTGTTTTTATTTGGTGCTGCATCATCTTCTTCGTCCCCTTTCCCTTACCGCCCATGTCGGCCACCTATACATAGCTACACCCAGACTCTTGCTGTCGCAGACTCGCCACCGACAGTCCGCAGGGAGCAATTAAAATCAGGTCGTATTTTGACGAGCATTGTTTACACAAGAACAGAATAATATACATGTCTTAAATGAATAGAAACAATAGAACAATCTGTTCGCGTCATTGTATTGGCTGACAGTACAGTTTACATTTTAAAAGCTCATATGTCATCTGTTTTATTTTCAGGTTTAAACTCAGTGTGGATAATTCTGCTGATGGCATTTTTATTTTAGATTACTATCAACAAAATAACTGGCTCTGGCATTAACTTGATCTGATGTTACCTCTCTCTACTCTGTCATGAAACGTCTGATCTGTCCGGCTGTAAAGCAGTCAGAAGTCAAGTCCATTCTCACCTCATGGTGATTTCCCACTTTTCATAGACTGCTGGATTGATTCAGTCTGTTCTGTTATCTCTGTTCTTGTCCTCATGAGATTTCAGCCTATCACTGATTCCCCCAGACCCAAATCTGGGCGAAGTCTTATCCTGGTGTGATGCACGATGAACTACATGGAAAGACGCTCTCGGGTCACAGCGAAACAGAAAGCTAGTGACTGAAACCTCATTTCATGTTAGTTTTTTTCGTGTATTTTACTCTTACTGGGACACTGACGGTTTTTTTTTTACCTGACAAAGTCTGTTCAGCCATGCTCTCGACCAACGATTGTAAAATGTGTTTTCTAGTTCTTTGAGAGAGAACGAAAATAAAGCATCCGAAGGTAGCAAAAGTATCTTCTAATGATAACGGTTTAAACGAAAAGTAAGATTTTCAACTAGCTAGTGGCTGATGAAAAAAAAGAAACGATATCAAAAGTAAGTTTGGGAGTTTAGAAAGGAAGAGAGCATGGTGGACATGAAAACGGAGACGACATGTGGTCCGGAAGTTACAGCAGAGATGGGGGGGGGGGGGGGGGGGGGGGGGGGGGGTAGTAGGTTCAGGGAAACAGGATAGGATGGAAACAGTGGGAAGGGAGGGAAGCAAGGAACGACGGAATGGGGCAGGATGAAGAGCGTGGGTGGATGGCAAACGTGGAGAGAGATGTAGTGTTTCCGTTGGCACCACTGAAGCACGTGGTTCATATAGGAATCGACATTATCTCCTCCGTGTCAGTCTGACTCGTGACTGATGGTGAACAGAGGCTTATGGTTTCTAGTGGTAGCTAATGAATACTGTACGCACTCAAAAGAAATGAAAGGGAAAAAAAAGGGGGGGGGACAAGGCAACGGGGTGGGTAGGGACGCTTTGATAGTGATACGAGATCGGTTAGATCTTGATTTAGACGTCGCTCGACTTTAATACTATATTGACGTTGAAAGCACTCGTGACACCTTACCTGACTTTTACGATTTTTTAAAAATGCGATATTGGTGCGTTGCCTTTCCTTAATGTTGGTCCTATCCCAGCCATCAGTTTATACTCACCGTTAAAATATTCTGACTGAACCAACAACTTTTGTTTTTGTTTTTGATGCTGTACCATCTTCTTCGTCCCCTTTCCCTTACCGCCCATGTCGGCCACCTATACATAGCTACACCCAGGTCCTTGCTGTCGCAGACCTCGCCACCGACAGTCCGCAGGGAGCAATTAAAATCAGGTTGTATCTTGTCGAGCATTGTTGCACAGGAACAGAATGATATGCATGTCTCAACTGAACAGAAACAATAGAACAATCTTTTCGCGACATTGTACTGGCTGACAGTACAGTTTACATTTTAAAAGCTCACAGGTTATGTTATCTTTGTTTTCGAGTTTAAAATACATCTGGATAATTCTACTGATAGCATTTTATTTTAGATTACTATCAACAAAATAACTGGCTCTGGCATTAACTTGATCTGATGTTCCCTCTCTCCACTCTGTCATGAAACGTCTGATCTGTCCGGCTGTAAAGCAGTCAGAAGTCAAGTCCATTCTCACCTCATGGTGATTTCCCACTTTTCATAGACTGCTGGATTGATTCAGTCTGTTCTGTTATCTCTCTTCTTGTCCTCATGTGATTTCAGCCTGTCACTGGTTTTCCCAGACCCAAATCTGGGCGAAGTCTTATCCTGGTGTGATGCACGAAGAACCACATAGAAAGACGCTCTCGGGTCACAGCGAAACAGAAAGCTAGTGACTGAACCCTCATTTCATGTCAGTTTGTTTTCGTGTATTTTACTCTTACTGGGACACTGATGGTTTCCACAGTTCTATCTTTTCTGGTTTAGTTTCCTGTATCAGAGCCATCACATCTGTGACTGGCAAAGGTTGGAAGAAACTCTGGGGAGAGGTTGACAGCAGGTCTTCAGAAAAGAAGTCCCCCTCAGACAAGTCTTTCTTTTTTCACCTGACACAATGTTCTCGACCAACGATCGTAAAATGTGTTTTCATGTTCTCTGAGAGGGAACGAAAATAAAGCATCTGAAGGTGCAAAAGTATCTTCTAATGATGATGGTTTAGCTAAAAGTAAGATTTTTAACTAGCTAGTGGCTGGTGAAAAAAAAAAAAAACGATATCAAAAGTCAGTTTGGGAGTTTAGAAGGGAAGAGAGCATGGTGGACATGAAACAAATACATCACTGTTGTTTCAGACATGAGACGCTCTTGTTCGACTCCAGCCTCGATAAACTACGTCAAAATAGGTAGCTTAGACATCTGTTTGTTTAATTTGTAAACTGTCAATTCGTTTCTCGCTGAAACAAGATACATGCACATGTTGACAGTACACAACTGTCTCTCTGTCTCTGTCTCTCTCTCTCTCTCTCTCTGAAAATATTCCAAGTTTTAACACATTCGCACACACACACACACACACACACACACACACACACACACACACACACACAGAGAGAGAGAGAGAGAGAGAGAGAGAGAGAGAGAGAGAGAGGAGAGAGAGAGAGGAGAGAGAGAGAGAAGCCCGGCATCCAGTCGTGAATGTGTGTATGAGATGAGACTTCAGACAGGTACTGTTGATGCTGATGCTGATCGTTTGATGACATAATTACTCTTCATGTAATTTTAAAATGAAACGCGCGACCCGCAGGTTGGCGATTGGGTGGAGAGGGAAAGCATGGAGGTGGGGGATGGGGAAGAGGAGGGGCGAGGAGGAGAGTTTGG
Source organism: Conus betulinus (assembly GCA_016801955.1). Taxonomy (NCBI): domain Eukaryota; kingdom Metazoa; phylum Mollusca; class Gastropoda; order Neogastropoda; family Conidae; genus Conus; species Conus betulinus. Next base: position 169,595 of record JADBJO010001577.1, on the reverse strand, counting down.
GGTTGAGGGGAAATGGGGAGGAGGCGAATGAGGGAGTGTGGAAGGGAGAGACGTGAAGGGGACTGGGAGAGGGAGCCCAGTAGGCTGGGCATTCAGACAATCGCTGTGCTCTGGGTAAGTGGAAGCCAGTAGCGCCTGGAGGTTAAAACATTAATGTGTTGTAATGATGCGGGGCAGTTAGGAAGCCGGCGGGGGTGGGGGGGGAGGGATGACGGTGGTGATAGGTTCAATCACTGATGATCAATGCCGCCACTCCCACTTTGCTTGATGACGCGTGGCTGCTGAAGTTATTATCTGTCGACAGTCCCGCTGATGGGAAGCTCGTGGCATGGTGGTGGTGGTGGTGGTGGTGGTGGTGGTGGTGAGTTTGATGATGAAAGACGTTGTAGTGGAAGTGATAGGTGTTAATGATGACGATATGCTAATAAAAAAGACGATGATGACGATGATGATGATAATGCTGCTGCTGCTGCTGCTGCTGCTGATGATGATGATGTGTGTGTGCGTGCGTGCGTGCGTGCGTGCGTGCGTGCGTGCGTGCGTGCGTGCGTGCGTGTGTGTGTGTGTGTGTGTGTGTGTGTGTGTGTGTGTGTGTGTGTGTGTGTGTGTGTGTGTGTATGTGCGTGCGTTCCCGTACTGTGTGTGCGTGCGCGCACGCGTTTGCGTGCGTGTGAGTGGGTGGGTGGTAGTTGGTGGATGGGTGTGAGTGTATGTTGGGATATGAAATAGAGAGAGAGAGAGAGAGAGAGAGAGAGAGAGAGAGAGAGAGAGAGAGAGAGAGAGAGAGAGAGAGAGAGAGAGAGAGAGAGAGAGAGGCGTATTAATTTCTACTAATTTATCATGAATGATACAGAATTTTGCCTCAGGCTGTGCGTGCGTCGCTATGTCTCTCTGTCTCTCTGTCTCCCTCTCTTTCTCTGTGTCCCTCGCTCTCTGTACACACACACACACACACACACACACACACACACACACACACACACACACACACACACACGCTCACACACACGCTCTCACACACACACACACACACACACACACACACACACACACACACACACACACACACACACACACACACACATACATATATATATATATATATATATAGATAGATAGATAGATAGATAGATAGATAGATAGAGATAGATATAGATATAGATATGGGGAAATGCAGCGTGATTGTTGTTTTTGTTTTTATATATATATATATATATATATATATATATATATATATATATATATATATATATGTATATATATGTGTGTGTGTGTGTGTGTGTGGGTGTGGGTGTGTGTACGTATGCATATACATGTGTATAAATATACAACGGCATTGCAAACTATGGTATATCTCTATCTGATGCCAAAGGAGCACAGACACGATCAACCGTTCGTTCCTGACGGGTCTGATTCAGCAGACAAAGGGCCACTGAGCCGGCAATATGAATCGTTTTGTCTTCAGCATAGTCTCCATAGGCTGCTAGTGAAGCATTTTGTATTGATAATAGTATATTTCCCTGACTTTTCATTCTCATTTTCTTTATCTCCCACTCCCACCCCTGCCTTTTTTTCTAATCAAATCTTTGCCAGGTCATTAATGTAAGGATGGAAAAAATTGTTAGCCTGCAGTTGTTTTTCACCCACTACCAAATTGTTCAGCATATTAACGCGTGGTGAATCAGTGGGAGACTGCATCTCTTAGGATATCCAAGTAAAGGTTGTTCGGCACAATCTTCAGCTGCTGACAATGCTTGGGTTATTTTACAGTAGAGCCAACCACTCTGACTGTTGACACTTTTTGACCCCCCTTGCATCCTTAAATGGACCCTCAAGCACAGGCTCAAAGCTTTACCCTTATGTTTTGTATGGTTTACTCATGGTATTAGTTTTTCAGCAACTTACTTCTTTACCACACTTCCTTTTCCTTTTCTGTCCTTCATTTTCTGCTTTGGGGGTGCTGTTGGATTCTGTTTTTGAACCCTTTGCTGGTGAGAATACCACGGAGTTGAAGACTGTAGTATATGTCTAATTGATGCGAAGTGATCACAAACACAATAAAAATGCTAATGATGATAAATAATAATAATAATAA
>JADBJO010001577.1:160000-162500 GCA_016801955.1 Conus betulinus | reverse complement strand
GATAATAATAATAATAATAAGTTATGGCGCTTATTCCTACATAAGTTCTAAGCGCTCACAAATACAGAAAATATTGAAGAAAACATAAATGAACCAATTAGAAGATAGGTATTGAAATAAGCACCACGCACCTACAAACAAGAATGCATTTTGACACACACTCACTCACTCACACACACACACACACACACACACACACACACACACACACACACACATCGCAGAATTAATTTGATAGGGAAGGGGAAGAAAGAACATTATTACGAGGACGTGATTTTTTTGCTGTTCAGACCTAATTCCAGAAATGGAATTGTCCAGGTGTCGGTTATCATTAAGAGTCCTTCATATGTGTTCTGTTCAGTGGTTTATTTAATGTCTGTTCACCGCCAGATGATATTAGACACTTATTTGAAATGACAACAACAACAACCTCTACACTCGACTTATCATCCATGTCAGTACTTCAAAAACCCATATCTGATATATGCATATTTACATAAGTGAAATACCCAAGTGGTACACGAAATTGTCGATCTTTCATAAAAAAAAACAACCCCCCCCCCCCCCCCCCATGCAATCTATGACTGCGAAATAACCATGGTAAATTTCAGCAACATATGAACCATATAAGACAGTATTGACACGTGTTAACCATACTATATTCACATACCTAAAAAAAAAAAAGTCTTCCCTTCCATCCGTGTCCTTCCTCTTCTTCTCTTTCTCCTAAAGACACAGATGTTTGCACAGTCTCACTAACAATAACGGCGGAATCTGTGTGCCTGCAGTTGTGTTCCAACACTTCGTGTTAGTTCCATGCATTTATCCCTGAGAATATAATTGTACACTGAATGAATAGTGTTTCCTATCTACTATGTGTTGCATTGCCCGGTCTCTCTCCCCCCCCCCCCCCCCCCCCCCCCCCCCCCTTTTTCCTTTTTTTTTTTTCTCTTTTTTTTAGTGTAGAGGAGTTTTCGGGAAAACAAAACAAAACAAAACAAAACAAAACAAAACAAAACAAGACAAAAAAGCCCAACAAGCAAAAAGACCGTCTTTTTATCCTTTATAGGCTTTTAACTTCGGTCTTCAGACATGAAAAAAAAAAGAATTCAATCTGAAATTTTGAACTGAATTTTAACCAGGAAATGCACTAAAGATTTCCTCTTTTCCCCTTCGGTCATCACTTCTCTCTCTCTCTCTCTCTCTCTCTCTCTCTCTCTCTCTCTCTCTCTCTCTCTCTCTCTCTCTGTATGTGCCTGTGTCTGAGTCTGTGTGTGTGTCTTAAAGAGACATTTCTGTCTTTCAATTATAGGCAACACAAAAGAAAGATGGTGACAATCTTGTGGTTAAGACACTTCATTCGCTGTCTGATAGGTGTCGTAAACCCGATGGTTGAAAAGTGTGGATCATGATATCTTTTCTTTCTATTTTCGCAACATGTTATGATCATTTTATTCTGTCAAAGCGATGTGGGTATTCGAAACGAGTCAAAACACACTCCGCCATCGGCATTTACATAGATTTTCACCGTACTCACTCTCAGCCGGAATAGCTCAGTCAGTAAATCGTTAAACTGAAGATCCAAACATCTCTGAGGGGACGACAGGAAAATAGGAGGAAGGGGACGGACGGAGAAGGACAACGAAGAGAATCATATTAAAGTGAGGGAGGTGGGGCGGGAGTAGGAAGGGGAGGCTACTGTGCTGATTTTATGCAACTCCTTCTGGATGAAATAACTTCGTGTATACGAGCATGCGCAGCAGGAACTTACAGCTTAAGATCCGGCAACCACGTCAAGTGTATGGTATTTCACAGAAACATAAATATACCTTACATGCACAAGGTCACTTAAAAGAACGAAATTACGGCACCCGCCCAAATTTTCCACTGCTCACCATCATGCTGCAGTAAACACTAATACCAACAGCAAACTACGAGCAGCATTGTTCTGTGCGTCGTCACGGCACCTCTACGACCTATTTGTCATGGGACTGTCTGATATGATATGACAGATGGTCACTCCATTGCAGGGAGAGGGTCTCAAAGAGACTGCACATGCGTCCGATAGCAAGACTGACTTTTTTTTCTTAATTGTCCATTTTGTTTTTAGAATTCCTTTTGAAGGCGGGCTCACAGGACTGGAAAAATGCGGGAAGGGCATGTTAATTAATTAGCAAATCGACACCATCAGTCAAATATTCTCAGATACCCTCGGACAACATGTACAGGCTCGCGGTACGTTTCTCTCTCTCTCTCTCTCTCTCTCTCTCTCTCTCTCTCTCTCTCTCTCTCTCTCTCTCTCTCTCTCTCTCTTCTCTCTCTCATCTCCCTCCCCCTCCCTCCCTTCCACGCACACCCTTCTCCAGTCTCGTTTGGCGTCACTCCCACTCCACACATTCAGACCACCCTGCACCTAGCCAGGTGAGTCATGCCAGAGCCCCAGCACTGCAGCACACAGGGAGCAGACCGTATCAGGCAATCATCATCTATCCCTCCAGAG
>JADBJO010001577.1:152500-155000 GCA_016801955.1 Conus betulinus | reverse complement strand
AGAATTGAACTGTTAGGGGGGGAAATGAAGATGAAGAAAATGGGAGGAATATATTATAAATAATGAGAAACCCTTCACTAGCTGCCTGCGGGAACCGTCGTAAACCCTCTCGAAGGCAGATCTATTTGTATTGCCTGCTCCTAGGCCTTTCGTCCGCTGGATCGGACTCATCAGGGAGACACGGCTGATTGTGTCTGTGCTCCTGGTGTCAAATAGAGACACACCACAGTCCATAATTCTGTGGTGTTCTCACACCACCATGAGTTCAAAAAAAGAATCCAACAGCACCCCCAAAGCAGCCAGCGAAGGATAGTAAATGGAATAAAGCGAAAGTATGGAGAGGAAATAAAAGTAATGATAAAAATGACAAAGCGTTTTTAAAGCACATTGCCAAAGGTTCTAGGCGCTGATATAATCCACACTCTCGTGTTTTCTTCATTTTCTCAATCTCTCTCTTGCAGGATGCATACTATGTGTAACGTGTATATCCATACCAACGGCCAAACTAGCCTTCTCTTCCGAAAGTTAGTGTTGGGATTTCATGTGCGTGCAAGATGTTACGCGTCCATCCACACACGAAACCTCTGTTCATAGTCTCATTCCAATGACTCTTTCGGAAATAGAGCCAGAACCAATGTTAACTCCGAGGAAAAAAAATCCCCCTGTATCGAAACGGCCCGACGGAGATTCGAACCCGGATTCCCAGGATAACCAAGATTACGAGTCCGGCGCTCTACCAACTGAGCTATTCCGGCTCCCATTATCTCATCAGTACCGTGGAAAAAGTGTGCTTTTGTTCTGCTTCCACTGTTCTGTGGCTAGTGTTACCGAGGCTGCCACTATTGCTGAAGTTGCAGCGTTTATTTTTTTAACAGTTTTTATTTCTTATGACGCAAGTTTCTTTTTCTTCGAATACTGTTGCGTCTGCTGCAAACATCTTTGAGAGTTTAGCATTGATAAATGCCGCATCTTACGGTTTGGGTTTTTGTAGATGCTGTTATTCTTTTAATATGACAAGGCTGCTATTCCTGATGTTGCAGCGTCTTCCACGGCTACGGTTTCCAAAGTTGCACAGTCTTTTCATGTGGGCATGGCTTAAGCTACGTCTCCCTGTACGGGCTGCTGCAGCGAGGCTGAAACGTCTTCTACGGTTACTATTGTTAATGCTGCAACAACAACGTTTCATTTTGTGCTTCACGTCATCTCTCTTCTCTTTGCCATAAATCTGTGTTGGGTAGCTCTTTATGTGAATGTTTGGAGGACACTGTTCGTTTGACATCCGACATTTCTTCCATGGTAATCCGAACCTTGTTGAAACTTTCATTCTTAGCGCTGTTTCTAAACAACTTCGCATTCGGTTGATTAAAAAGATCAAAGTGAAAGAAAAATGACAGGCGTACGGAAAAAACGAAAAGACATGCACAAAGGAAGGAGGACAGAGAGAGAGTTTGAGTAAGAGTCAAAAAGCTTACTACGTTATACAGGAACATAGAAAGGGCACGGGAACTGAGGTTCTCAAGATCAGAACAAAACATATAAGATCGAAACACAAAATATCAGTCGGTAATTTAGAGAGAGAGAGAGAGAGAGGAGAGAGAGAGAGAGAGAGGGGAGGGGGAGAGACAGGCGTGGGAGAGGGGGGGGGTGGGGGGCAGTGGAGATTTTCTGTGCTTTGGTGACAAAAAATTTGTTAGAGCCGATGATATTTGAAAAGCGATTATGTTCAATAAAAAGATCAATGCAAAACATTGTAAAGAGCTTACGGGGAGAAAGTTATTAAAGCTCAAAGTGTGACAAGCTGCTTAAATGTTTGAGACTCAACAAATTCACAGTTTGTTACAAAATCAAACTTGAAAAAATGTTTACAGTTTGTCAGAATGCTAGAAAGTTAAACCGTTACTTAATGTAAACACTCAAAGTTGTACATAATGTAGCGTAACGAACTTTAAAAGAAATACTCAAAGTTGTACATATTGGTAACGTAACAAACTTTTAAAGAACTAAGTTGTAACAGTTCAAATATTCTGTAAATTTTCAGTATATTTTGAACTTAAAACTTTCTTACTGTCCAGGAGCGTTGCACATCTCAAGCAAACGTTAACCTTTACTGAAAAGAAAAAGACACATATATAAAGCCGTGAGTTACAAGCGTTAGCATATCGAGATTGCGGGTTGAAAAGTCGAAGGCACATAACTATATCAGATGCATTTTCTATATAAGGAGGTGTGTGTGTGTGTGTGTGTGTGTGTGTGGTGTGTGTGTGTGTGTGTGTGTGTGCATGCGCGCTCGCGCGTGCGTGTGCGTGTGTGTGTGTGTGTGTGTGTGTGTGTGTGTGTGTGTGTGTGTGTGTGTGTGTGTGTGTGTGTGTTCCCCGGTGATCACCTGCACAAAGCTCAGCGATCAACTTCATAGAAAGGAACGAATTTTTGGTACTTAGCTTCGATCTCTTCACTCTTCAGCGCAAGGTTGGCAGGCGTTGATTCATTTTCGTTGGATTAT
>JADBJO010001577.1:127500-137500 GCA_016801955.1 Conus betulinus | reverse complement strand
TCAGTCTGTCCATTTTGCAATGTTGTCAGTCTGTGTCCATTCTGCAATGTTGTTAGTCTGTCCATTCTGCAATGTTGTCAGTCTGTCCATTCTGCAATGTTGGTTAGTCCATTCTGCTGTTGTTAGTCTGTCCATTCTGCAATGTTTCAGTCTGTACATCCTGCAATGTTTTCAGTCTGTACATCCTGCAATGTTGTCAGTCTGTCCATCAAAGCAATGTTGTCAGTCAGTGCTATGTTGTCAGTCTGTCCATTCTGCAACGTTGTACAGTCTGTACATCCTGCAATGTTGATCAGTCTGTACATCCTGCAATGTTGTCAGTCTGTCCATTTGCATGTTATCAGTCTGTGCATCCTGCAGTGTTGTCAGCCTGTCGTTTATTTATTTTTTTATTATTTGTCTTGCATCCATGGTCTTGAACAGTTCCCTGGAGGACAGTTATCCTGCAATGTTCACCACGGAAATAAAATGAATCGTTGCATAAGCTTCAGAATTGGAAAAAAAAATATAACGACAGTACTCACGAATGCCATGCAAGACAGTCTTTTATCGGGATGTCATTTGTATACCATATTTGTATGCTCAGCAGTTTAATGAACCATGATGATTTTGAAGAACTACACGAATTCCATCGATTAAATTTGAATATACTTTCCCAAATCGTTTTAGAAGAAACTGACGTCGCAAGCTCTATTTTCTAGGCATTTGAGCACAAAATAAAATTAATCTCTTACTCCATTGAAGTTACAATCTCTGCTCTTCATGTTTTCTCTCAACAATCCACTTTGTCGTCACCTCTCTTTTTTTATTTTGAAAGTTACGGGTGTAAAGGAAAAAACTGCATGAAGGTAACTACACTGATCTGGCAGTTGTGTTTGGAACGTTCCTTTGCAAAAACCAGATTTTCAAGTGATTGTGAGTAGAAGAATATTGTTATTTCGTCGTGTGACTCTAGGAAAATTTGGATGAATCGATCTTTCAAATTATTTTAAACAATAAAAGGACTACACAAAGTAATAGAACGTATGACAATTTGTAAAGTTCAAACGTGTGCACAACCACATTCTGTTAAAATAAGTGTCATGCTGCCGTATTACTGTCATGTTATAGTCGATTCCTGGAAAAAGAACGAAGCAAAAAACAAACAAAAGCAAAAACAATAGCAATAAAAGAACTGCAACAACAACAGCAGCAGCAGCAGCAACAACAACAATAATAATAGCAACAACAACACAACAACAACAACAGCAACAACAACAACAGCAAAGCAACAACAACAAGAGAGAAAAAAAAAACAGAAAAAAAGGCACTTGAGGACAGTAGAGCCTACTATATAAATTTGACGCGAAGATTTGTCATATTCTGAGGCAACAACATCACGAAACGAGTCAGTGATTGGCCACTCCTAGCTGCAGCAACAAGGGCATTAACTTCACTTAGCTCCGCTCCTGAAGGTGGGAATGGCCTCCCATTATCATGCAAATTGAATCAGGTGCTGCAAGGATTACAGCTAATCTCTGTCACGCCCTGCGCATTAAGCGAGGCTCAGACCGACGTGCGTGAATGAGTTAAGGCGGCTTTTCGTGTTCCAAAAGTGCTCTGCCCTTCTCAGTAGTGAGTGAAAAGCTGTAAACGAAAAGAAGAGAAGAAAGGAAAGAATGGCAACAAGAAATGGAAAAATAACAACTAGGAAGAAGAAAAAGGGGGAAAAAAAAGAAAAGGACAGAGCCAAATGTTCATTACACTGAAGGCTCGGATATGTTGATCTGGTCGTTACATGCAGGTTACAAACGAAAACGCACAACACTTAGCACCGCCCCCTGAAGGTGGACCATAATAACTCCCCCCTTATAAAATTGAATCAGGTGCTGCAAGGATTACAAAAAAAAAAAAAACGCCCGTGCGGTTTAAGCGAGTCATCCCCCCCCCCCCCCCCCCCCCCCCCCGGCGGCTTTTCGTGTTCCAAAAGTGCTCTGCCCTTCCCAGTAGTGAGTGAAAAAGCTGCAAACGAAAAGAAGAGAAGAAAGGAAAGAATGGCAACAAGAAATGAAAAAACGAACAACCAGGAAGAAGAAAAAGGGGGAAAAAAAAAGAAAAGGACAGAGCCAAATGTTCATTACACTGAAGGCTCGGATATGTTGATCTGGTCGTTATATGCAGGATCCAAAACGAAAACCGCACAATACCATAATCACCGCCCCCCCCCCCCCCCCCCCCCACCAATCCCCTCTTTCGTCCTTAACCCCCTTAAGAACAAGATACAGCACTCGCATCAATCTGAAAGCCAACAGCTTTTTGCAGGAGGCGCGATAGCAGCAACGAAATCGTCTCCACTTTGGTTATTTTCATGTTCTGAAAAATCCAGACTCCGAAAAAACAAGATTCCGACGTACCGTCCCATCCCCCCCCCCCCCCCCCCCCCCCCGGGCAGTCCCCCCTTCCATTCACCCTGTCACCACCCTCCATTCTCCCATCCGCCTCTCCCTCTCTCTCCCTTGCTTCCACCACCCTTCCCACCATTTCTCATTCCAGTGAAGAGTTTCCTTTCTAACTGAACGGCATGGCATGAAGACTACGTGAATTGAACTGAATCCTGGTTGGTAAAGATTTTGTAAACCGCGGTGTGCTGACGCCGATAATGACAAAACGTGTATGTAAACAATATTGAATCGGCTGCATCGTACGAGCACAATATCGAATCGTCTGCATCCTAGCTCCTCTATGTGATATCATCTTCAGCTCATTCAATTTTCGTTGGAATATTTACCGAGCATACCCCAAGAGTGATTGCACTTCCTGTGAAATTCGACCGCGCGTGTGGGGAAAGAGGGAAAAAAAATGTCTTCACTGTACAGAGAACAGGAAGATTAATTCTTGTTTCTCCCCAACAGCGAGGACTCCATTCTACACAGCGAAAGATTATATAGGAACACTTTTGATTTATCCTAATAATTCATTTAAAAGTGGAGTCTCTCGAGTCAGTGTTCCGGAGCTTCGATTCGTTGGAAGGCTGTAAATCTGATATTGCAAATATTCAGGTTCCTTCTGCAGTTGAGGAATTATGAATATACACGACACTCCCTTTCCCGGATCATTCAGGGAGAGTAATGTTTGGGAATGTCATCTCATTTTGTATGTAAACAAACTAGTCATATCTCTCTCAATAAGGTTCTCGTTTGTCTGTTATTAGATTCTTGAAATTGGTCATGATGTTTTCTATGAAAAGATTACATACATTTGATATTCATATATATATATATATATATATATATATATATATATATATATATGTGTGTGTGTGTGTGTTGTGTGTGTGTGTATGTGTGTGTGTGTGTGTTAAAAATAGTATGGTAAAAAGGAAGTTTTAAAATCAATAGATCTGTTTCGAGCGCTGGCTCTCCCTCAGGATCCTGAGGAGAGCCAGCGCTCGAAACAGATCTGTTGATTTTAAAACTTCCTTTTACCATACTATTTTTAACAGATGTTGCTCCCCAAGGGGTTGAGCACTTTAAGAATTTTATTAGGCGTTTTAGTAGTATTCTTGATATATATATATATATATATATATATATATATATATATATATATATATATATATATATATATATATATAATACTGCTAAAACCTCCTGTCTCTCATCTGCTTGTCTTCAATACTTCAGGATCACCAGACCCCTGAATGCCAGAAGAGGCAATTTCAACTTACGAAATACGTTATGCACGCACGCGCGCACGTATACATATATACTGACTGAATGTAGCCTTTTCGTCATCAGATTAACTCATATTTATACTGGCATTTAAGAAAACGTTATGAAAAGAATGTCAACATTTTTTTTTTAAATTAAATAAAAGGAGCATAATTCACACACACACACACACACACACACACACACACACACACACACACACACACACACACACACTATGGGCCAATATATACTGGTATGCAAAAACATCAATGCTATATGGCCACATGTATGTGCATTACACGAGAGTCCAAGATGATCAGAGAATGGAACAGCCTGACATATTACTCGTGAGAGTCAAACAGCTTATGGGTGTATGTGGCATGGGGAAGGGGAAGAAGGGGAAGGAAGGGAGTGGGAGTGGGAATGAAAAAGCCTTGCTCTGTGTGCGAATTAGACGTCGAACCATACTGATATGGTATATACCTAGAGCAAAATTTCAACATTTCAATTTTTCATAATTGAACAAAAACTGTTGGGGAGGTAGGCGGTGTGGTGGGGAAGGGGTGTGTGGAGATGTTAAAAAATATCTTTCAAGTGTATGAGATTTAATAAGATAAACAGCCAACAGTGCCAGACTCCACCCAGTCTCATAAGTGGGATTGAACACACCGGACATAGCGAAAGGTTTAGACACTTGATCTTATCATGAAGAAGCTGAACGTGAGTTTTTGTACTAGTACAGTCAAAACGAAAAATGAGAAATATCAAGAACCTGACCACATGCACAAGCAGGTGCCGATTTTGAATATCTGCTTAACCATCGATTAAGCCGCAGCCTATGTATAAATTTACGGTTTGGGATTGGCCCTGGGGGGTTATAACATTTTTCTTGTTGGATTAGTCATGTCCCATCTGTGCTTTTTGAGGTATTGTTTCTGTCTCATGTTCCAGATTAAAGTTGTGAGAATGTGAATGCTTCAGATGAAGAAGAGGGACATAACAATTCAAAACATCGGATGTATTTCTTGCAGCTTCTTTTGCATAAAGGTCATCTAAGTGATTGCCACGTAAACGTAAGTGCCCTGGAACCCGTCACAAAATTATATCAGTAACCTGCGTTATTATCTGATAAATTAGAATGTACACGTATGCGTCCCCCCCCCCCCCCCCCACCCATACCCCCACCCACCCACACACCCACACCCACACACACCCCACACACACCACACACACCCCCACACACACACCACACCACACACCACGCGCGCCGCGCGCACACACACACACACACACACACAACACACACACACACACACACACACACACACACACACGCGCGCACACACGCGCAAACGGAGCGTGCAAACACGTGCACGCACGCATGTATTTTCACACGACACACCACACACACAAACACACATATAAACATATATGCACACGCGCACACATACGCGCGCGTACAAACATAGAGAGACAGGCACACCAATACACACCACACACACACACACACACACACACACACACCACACACACACACACACACACACACACGATATAGATATTAAAGTAGCAGCAACAACACAAAGGTGCCATCGTCAGAAATTGTCCTCTCAATCACGTTGATTATATTCCAGTATCGTCGCATAGCGCCCCAAGACATTCCTGCCTTCTCAAGATAAGCCGCATGAGTTGCTTCATGCCCAGTGAAATCTAAATCTAGAGCGCAGAAAACGGCCAACCAATCAAATCATGGCATTAAAGATATAAATCAGCTGACTTCAGAACCCTGATGATGGTGATTTTCTATCAACACGTTTTGTCGTCTTTTTATAGTTTGACCGGAGCAAGAAAAACAAACAAACAAAAAAGTTCACGTATTAAAACAGACGAACAAATCTGATAAAGAACCCAGCTAAATGGACCCAAGCAGAAATGCAGGAAAAGCGAAAACGAACGAGAGAGAGAGAGAGAGGAGAGAGGAGAGAGAGAGAGAGAGAGAGAGGGGGGGGGGGGGGCGCAGAGGAGAGAGAGAGAGAGAGAGAGAGAGAGAGAGAGAGAGATGTAGGCATAATGCCCTTTTATATGTTATATGGTGTGGCAACAACCATACATCGCATACATGTTATTATTACATGCAACATTTCTTGTGCCTGGAAATTTAGCGACATCGCATTATCGATGTTTTTTTTTTTTTTTTTTTCATGTTAGCTCAAGAAAAAAAAAAGAAAGAAAGTCTAAACAACAGACCACAACAAAATGGCCTCTTGAGCCATCGCCCCCCCCCCCCCCCCCCCCCCCCCCCTCACCCCCCCCCTCCCCCTTCCCCTCCCCTCCTCCTCCTTCCGTCCCACGCTCCATGCTCTGAAAGTAGAGTATTTACGTACACAAGGCGATCTCACTTCTGAAAGTTTTAAATCGAAAGTTTTCGCTGTTGTGGGATTTGTCAGCAGGAAAAAAAATCTGTGTTGTGTGCGTTTATATGTTTGTTGTTGTGTCCTTGTTGTTTTTAATTTTTCTTTGTTTTTTTTTTCCCTACCATTGCAACGATGCATTAAAAAAGATAAAAGTTCATTCCTTAAGTCCGAAAAATTTTAAGCGGCTAAAAGACCTGTATTGCTGTCGCGGCCATTGACGATCTCTTCATTATAATCATTACCTACTGAACATTATTGCGAATAGATTTGACATCAGCATGTAATATCAATATGAAATCGCTAAACATTATATGAGCACGCTAGACTATAAAATTGATGTAATGAAAATAAAATATGCACCATCAGAATTATTGACAATATCAAAGTGAGTATGTGAGCCAGTGGGAACACAATGTGTAATATTATAAAAAAATTTAAGGCATTTACTGTACTAAACATCGCGTATGAACCCATACACATCGCGTTCGCCCGAATAAATACAAACATATACGCATAGTCACGCACGCGCACTCGCGCGTGTTCACACACACACACACACACACACACACACACACACACACACACACACACACACACACACACATACAAACAAACGTGCTCACACGCGTGCGCGCAAGCGCGCTTTCCTGCTCATGCAAACAAACACATGCACGGACGTATGCACGTAAACACACACACACACACACACACACACACACACACACACACACACACACACACACATATATATACACACACACGCATACAGCCACGCGTGCTCGCGCGCGCGCGCGCACACACACACACACACACACACACACACACACACACACACACACACACACACGCATACAGCCATGCGTGCACACACACACACACACACACACACACACACACACACACACACACACACACACACTAATGATGTTTATATCTACTCGTCTCACCTTGCATGCCTTCAGAAAATGAAAACTCCGATGAAATCTCCGACTCTCTGTCCAGTGGGAAAATCCAAATTTCGTGTGATTCCTCTATCCTCGAACAAACAAGCAAACAAACAGAAAATGTTGATTAGCTAACCTCGAACAAAAAAGCAAAAAAAAACAAAAAAAACAAACAAAAAACAAACAAACAAACAAAAACAAACAAAAAAAACAAAAAAACAACAACAAAAAATACGATGGGTAGAAAGTAAGACATTAAGTACATATCCTTTTCATTTCAAAATCTGTACACGCAGATCCCTTCTGGATGACGAAGATGATGAAAGATTCGATCTATAGAAGTAAATAGGTAGAAAATCTGAACATCTTAGAAACAATGAAAATGCAGTCATATGTAATGTGAAAGCGGCCGCCATATTAACGGCTTTGTAGTAATTTTTCGACTTTCCTGAACCATATGAGGTACTTTTAATTTGATTCAAAACGAATCTCATTCGACCTAAGTAAAACAAATCATCCAATCCAAGACAAGATCTGATTATATAATGAACCGTAATGAACCATCTCATACATTTCCTAACTTTAAAAGAGTGCTTTCTCATTATGAGTTTTGGTCTGTTCGAGATTGATGACGTAGCAAAACGAGGAACGAAATATATGCGGAACTGACTCCAACAATACTGCATTCTCTGTTTATTATGGGGAAGGGTTACTGCAACATATTTGCTAAAAACAATTCAGGAACCAAACAAACAAAGCGAACAAACAAATGAAAGAAAGAAAGAGACAAAGAGCACGACTTTTGATGTTCCGTGAATATACATTTAAACCAGGGGAGAGAGAGAGAGAGAGAGAGAGAGAGAGAGAGAGAGAGAGACAGAGACAGAGACAGACAGACAGACAGACAGACAGACAGACGACAGACAGACACAGAGACAGAGACAGAGAGAGAATAGCAATTGTTTTAGGCAATTGTTTATTCATAGTAGGCAACATCTCTCAATGATGGTGTGTGCATTATAACAACTAATCGACATTGCCCATAAACATAATCAGATAAACTTGATAATATTATGATATTATATACGCTGTCATCTGCAAGGCACTGTGTAAGGCTCACAAATGCAAATGGTGACATCGTTTGTTTTGTTTTCTAACAGTTAGAACATTTTTAGACGGTGATATCTGGTTTATTTTCTAGAACTCCTGTTAAATGTGTGCCTAGTTCGCAAACTGGTCGTTCACATGCTTCATATTCTCATTATTTTTTTTTTGTTGTAAGCAGTGATGCCCGACTGTTACTACAATTTGTAATAATTTTGTTTTCTCTTTGCTTGAAATGCTGCCCTCTCAGTATAGCTATTGCACACTTTCGTCTTGGTTTTAAGTGGATGGGCGTAACATTTCAGAGAGAGAGAGAGAGAGAGAGAGAGAGAGAGAGAGAGAGAGAGAGAGAGAGAGAGAGAGAGACGACAGACAGACAGAGAGAGAGAGAGAGAGAGAGAGAGAGAGAGAGAGACAGAGAGAGGTTTAACACGCATCGTCAAAATTCAACGGAACAGAAACACAGGAAGTTTATTCAATGAAGTAAACAAGAGAGAAAATGGACAGTTTGTGAATGCTCCGATGGTTACGGGGTCGGAAACGATCGCTGTGTAGAAAGCTGGTTCCTCCACAACATACTGGGTTTCTCCAAGAAGAAAGCATAGAGATTTCCCCCTTCACACACACCCCCCTCCACCCTCCCCCCCCCCAGCCCAATCCTCTCCATCCCTCTCTGCTTTCCCGCTTCCTCAAAATTCATCCCGGGCATTGGCTGCATGGGGGTTCTCCCCCTTAGCCAGCCTACTGTGAGTGAAGGGCTCTCCACACCACTTATCGCCCTTGTCCACGGTCCATCCTATTCCCGTCATTGCTGCATCTCCAAAGAGTTTGTGGGAGCTCTGAGTAAAGAGAGAGAGAGAGAGAGAAGAGCCAGCCTACTGAGAGAGAGAGAGACTTATCGTGTCCACGGTAAAATTGCTGTGTGTGTGTGAGTGTCTGGGAGGAGAGAGAGAGAGAGAGAGAGAGAGAGAGAGAGAGAGAGAGAGAGCGAGAGAGGAGAGAGAGAGGTGGAATACGTGTGTGTGTGTGTGTGTGTGTGTGTGGTGTGGTGTGTGTGTGAGAGAGAGAGGAGAGAGAGAGAGAGAGAGAGAGAGAGAGAGAGATTTTGATCGGTGTAGGCTCGGCCCCTTTATTGGGGTTCAATATAACAAATCGTACAGCCAGGTAACAGAATATTTTGACACTATGAAACTGACAGGTAAGCATAATAAGTGCACACTCTAAATACGACAGTTGGTTTATTTAACTGACAACAGTTAAGAGAGAGAGAGAGAGAGAGAGAGAGAGAGAGAGAGAGAGAGAGAGAGAGAGAGAGAGAGACTTCCAGCTCTGCACGTTAGTCTGTAAGTTAGTCAGTTACTTTGGCCATGGTTTAAAGCCCTCACCTACGAGCACACGAGTAGAGAGCCGGCAAGAAGGTCTGCCAGAATTATTAGCTTAGGAGGGTAAGAGGAGGGACCTACGACACACATGACAGAAGAGATGACTTGATAGAGGACCGCACATACACGACACTGATACCACCAGAACGGCAATAGGCAGCGAAAATGACAGTTTTTGTGTTTCACCGTCAGGATTGAAACATGTAATGTCTGACTCCGCCTTTGAGTGTGTTTTGTTCGTGCCGCTAAACCAACCAGGTACCATCCAGTTAGTCGCTTCATTGACTTCTTTTCTACAGAACACTACCCCTCCCCCCTACGCGTCCCCACATGAAACTAGAAAGTGGCTTTTTTTCATTCCAACCACCCTGCCTTCCCGTTGCCTCAATACGTGTCAAGCCATGGAGAAGTGAAGGGCTTAACGTTGAAGCCTTAGTAGCAGCAGCAGCCCCCGTTCTCTCCAG
>JADBJO010001577.1:120000-122500 GCA_016801955.1 Conus betulinus | reverse complement strand
CTACTTCTCCAAAGAGTTTGTTGGGGAGTTCTGAGTAAAGGTGAGAGAGAGAGGAGAGAGAGAGAGAGAGAGTGGTGAGAGAGAGAGAGGCAAGCCGCTGGTGGCCAGGACAAAAGGGTGAGGGAGAGAGGCAAGTGTTTGTGCACAGAGAGAGAGAGAGAGAGAGAGGGAGAGAGAGAGAGCGAGAGAGAGAGAAACAAACATGCAGTGTTGTGTTACATCATCTAACGACATCGAACACAAAAATGCAAACTGTTTGTGCAACGAAGTAAAAACCAAACAACAAAATAGTTTGGGAATTTTGGACAGTGATGTGAACAAGACTGCTGTGTGTTGCAGATTCCTTCCTTTCACACAATTGACAGGATTTCCATCAAAGAAAACCGAATGATTTGGCTCCCCTGTCCCACGCCACTTGGCCCTCCTCCCCTCTATTTTCCTTGCGTTTGGCCTCTTATCGCGAGTGAAGGCTCTGTATACCACTTTAACTTAAAAACCCTTGGTGCAAAAAAGTCCATCGTATCCCCCGTCACCTGCTGCAATCTCAAAAGAGTTTGTTAGGGGGCCTGAGTGACAGGGTGAGAGAAAGGCTGAGGTAAAGATGGAAAATGGTGGAAATGATGAGAGGAGAGAGAGAGAGAGAGAAGGAGAGAGAAGGCAAAATCTTTGGGTTTATCGGTTTGGTCATGTTGCCAGATTACATTCGGAGTAACGTCCACGGCTGGCCCTCAGATAGATGCCCTTGTCAGAAAAGAATATCCACCCCCTAGAGATGAGGGGACCTATATAATACTACAACAAGGTGCCGAACAAAAAATACTTTAAGTGGCTGGTCGCTTGAATGTTTTCCCAGATTCGGCGTCAGCTGGGTTTTGAACCTGACTTCAAACTTAGAGCTGACCACAGACCCAACCCAGCACGTCAGTTGCCTTCTGACTTTATACCTTATGGGAACTTTTTTCCTTAGTCACTTAAAAGGAACAAGGGGTTTTTTCTTCATTCAAACTCACAATATTTCAAGCTGCAGATCAGTATCCTCGACGAGGCGTCCAGCGCCATTGAGAAAGCAAAGGACCTTAAACTTTGAAGCATGAATTATCCTTAAAATGCAGCTGGTGTCCCCTTTTGAAGGAAAAGGCCCATAGGGACAAAAGAAAGAGACAGTTTTCCAGTTGTAGTCGTCATGATGGTCGCGTTTTTTTTTTTTTACTGGCATGTATCGTAGATGTATTCTGTGAAAGTATTAGTTGTTGGTTGCTCTTGACGCACTAGAGAGCAGAGAGAGAGAGAGAGGAGAGGAGAGAGAGGAGAGAGAGAGGCGGCCAGACATGACAGAACAGACAGACAGGCCAGGCAGACAGGCAGCCAGGCAGGCAGGCACCACCAAAGCTCACCCGAACAAAACATACAAAAGGTTTTTGCAATGAGGCAAAAAAAAAATGATTGGAAGTTTTGGCAATGCAAAAATGTTGTTTATGGAGTCCAAAATGATTGCTGTGCAGACTGTTTCCTTCATTTTCCTCGACAGTAGGTGTTCCCCTCTCCCCAGATTGTAGAAATTTGCCTCCCCTCCACCTCTTCACCACCTCTCCCCCTACTTTCTTGCTGTCCCAGGATTGTCCGCAACCAGTCATGGGGGCAAGGAGTTTTCTGAGTAAGGGGACTGAGAGTGTGAAGCCGAGCGCGAGCGAGCGAGAAGAGAGAGAGAGTGAGAGAGAGGGGGATTTAGTGTTAGTGATATGACACAAATGGATTTGGGTTGGATGGAGCGAGAGAGAGAGAGAGAGAGAGGAGAGAGAGAGAGAGACAAAGGGAGACAGACAATGTGTGGTGTGGGTGTGTGTGTGTTGTGTGTGTGTGTGTAAAGATAGAGAGAGAGAGAGAGAGAGGAAGAGAGAAGAGAGAGAAGGAGCGAGAGAAGAGAGAGAGAAGGAGGGGAGGGAGTAAAACGCCAACTCCTTCACATCAGGACTGATCCAGACTGACGGTTCCGGAAGCTGCTTTAATTTATGGAGGCTGACCACACAGGGGAGAAAAAGCAAAAAGGGCCGGCAAATCTGTGGTCTACCAGCCTGTCAGTTAGCCATTACATTAACGAACTTAAACGTCCAGATTCCACCTCATGGTGACATTACCTGATGAGAAATTACATCGTAGGAGTAGTAGAGGAAGCTGAATGACACGACTATGACGCCACCAGAATGGCGCGATGTTCAGACAACAATGGCAGTTGTTCTGTGTCAGACAAGACACCAACAGATTTGACCCCTCAACATCTGACGATGACCTCAGTGTCTTATCAATGAGCCACAGCCAGGTACTGATCAGCCAGTCTATAACCATCAATAGTCTCCACACATAGAGACGTGAATGATTCAAGCTCGACTACTTTAAGTTGAAACCTTTGATTTTAGCGGTATTCCATATTATTCTCCTGCACATTCAGAACAGCCTAGGACCACCAGGGGCTAATTCCTCCAAGAAACGAGTTCGTCTGAGT
>JADBJO010001577.1:97500-105000 GCA_016801955.1 Conus betulinus | reverse complement strand
ATGACATCTGTCTTTTTTTTTCGTCAGTACTTCATAACAGTACTTCTCTTTCTCACAAGCATGTCATCAACGTATGCGTTGTATGTGCATATGCATATAAGCGAATACACTCGCAAGGCCACACACACACACACACACACACACACACACACACACACACACACACACACACACACACACACACACACACACACACTCACACAAATACATACATACATACATGCAGAGAGAGAGAGAGGGAGAGAGAGAGGAGAGAGAGAGAGAGAGGAGAGAGAGAGAGAGAGAGAGAGACAGAGAGAGAGAGAGAGAGAGAGAAACAGACAGACAGACAGACAGACAGAGACAGACACAGACAGACACAGAGACAGAGACAGAGGCAGAGAGAGACAAACAGACAGATAGACAGACTCAGAGACAGAGACAGACAGACAGCCATACAGCCATACAGAGAAAAAAAAAAACAGAGAGAGAGAGAGAGAGAGAGAGAGAGAGAGAGAGAGAGAGACAGAGACAGAGAAAGAGACAGAGAAGAGAGAGAGACAAAGATTGAGACAGAGACAGAGAGAGACAGAGGCGCAGAGAGACACAGAAACACACAGAAACATATACAAAGCATAATGTCAAACCAAACAAGAAAGCCTACATCCTTCTCCAACCCTCTTCTTTTTTTTTTTTTTTTTTTTCTTCTTCTTCTTCTTCTTCCAGACGGGCTGCCTTCCGCAGATGACGTGGCGGATAGCGTGGAAGGCCAGCACAGCTTGCAGCAGCTGCAGGACACGTTCTGCGCCAACATGTTGCGGGAGGCGCACGCCATCTTCATCGCCAGCTACCCCGCTCCTCAGCAAGACCTCTTCATGGAGCAGGGTGGGTAAAGGGACTGAACAAACTCAGTGAGAGAGAGAGAGAGAGAGAGAGAGAGAGAGAGAGAGAGAGAGAGAGAGAGAGAGAGAGAGAGAGAGAGAGAGACTACAGGAGTGTAGCACAGGATGGCATACGTTTTGAGTTTTGAGAAGCATGAAAACCAAAAAAAAAAAAAATAAAAAACAAGAAAAAGAAAAATAAGTTTTTAGGGAGTTTAGGCTCAGTTTTATTTATTTCTTTTTAAGTCAAAAAAACTTCTCATTACCTGACTTACTTCGTGTGTTCTCCCACGGTAGTCTGCTTTCTTCAGCGAAAAAGATCTCAGGCTTTTTAGCCATATAGGGATTACAGCACACCCTATCCTCTTTGGCTCACAAGGCCGCCTCTCGTAGTGAGAGGTCAAGTTTGTCTCCACAAACCAGCGCCGTGGCGAAGTGGTTAGCGTCGCGGACTCCCGGCTGGGAGGCCATGGATTCGATTCCCGTGTCATGTGGGATTTTTCTGCCCCGACAGGTTCCTACCCAGAGTTGAGTTTGGTACGGGCTCAGTTGGGAAGACTGGGACCACACAGTCAAGTTTCATCCACTTAATGGATGCGTCTCTGAGAGTGTTGCTCAAATTTCCTGACCAACACTGCGGGCCTGGCTGACTTCCAGGATGTGTTGTAAATGGAAGCGTGGAGTACAGCCCTCTCATGCAGTCTCAGACCGGAATGGAAATCCGTAGCATCATCTTCATTACCACCATTCTCATCGATCAGCATTAAAAAACAAAGTCTCAAATTCTGTGGCCCTTCATGCCCTGCTATCATGGTGACCTCAGTGTTGATGTCCTCTCAACGTCTGTGGCCTTGGTTTGGTTCCGTTTGGGTCATCGGTATCGGCGGTCCATGGGGGCTGTCGTTGGACGGACGTGGTGGCGCCCTCCGGAGGGAGAGCCCACTCACGCCGGCTCCGCGACCAGGCAATTATTGTCGTCAGTAGGGGGCTTAGTAGGTGGTGTCCTGCGTATGTTGGATCAGAACAGAGGCCATTGAACACCACCGAAAGTGACTCGGCGGCAGTGCAGTGTCTCCTCCGGTGGGTTGCCTCTTGACGAGTTGACATTGGCTGCTCCATGTGGATTGCCTGTGGCGTGGCTACGGCGGGACTGACCGGGCTGTGGCTGTGGACGGGGGTGTCGGAATGAGCGGCGTGGGTGCACTGCCACTGCCACAGAAGATGGGACAGAACAAAAAAAAAAAAAAGAAAGAAAGAAAGTTTGTCTCCATAGAGGTAAGGGCTTCTCCACCTGTTAGGCGTCGTTTCTCCTCCGTCTTTCCCACAGGGGGGCGGTTTTTATAGATGAACTGGTCCTCCTGGTAGGAAAGAGGGTCAGAAGACCTGTTTTCTTTTTCTCTCTTTCTTTTTTTTTTTTTATCGGCGTCGACGTGAATTTCTAAAGCGAAGAGAACGCTAAGATGATCCGAGACAATATTCCCTCTCTTGTTCCCAAAGGCCGGTTTTAAAATGTCCTGTTCCACATCCGTCTGGATTTGTGTCCATACTGTTTTCGTTTTCAGAAACACACACACACACACACACACACACACACACACACACACACACACACACACACACACACACACACACACGCACACACACACGCACGCACACACGAACAAAGACGCGCATAAACACAAGACCTAAATCCAGTAAGTGAATTATAGTTTCTTTCTTTCTTTCTGCGTACGCAGGTTGATACTCCTGCGGACACTGCCTTATATAGACAGGCAGTGGAGTTTTTGTGTGTATGACCGTTTTTTTTCCCCGCCATTAAGGCAGCCATACTCCATCTTCGGGGAAGGTGCATGCTATGTATAACATGTCATCCATACCAACGGCCAAACTGGCCTTCTCTTCCGAAAGTTGGTAATGGGATTTTACGTGTGTGCAAGGATGTTGTGCAGGCGTTCACACACGGAACCTCGTTTTTTAGTCTCATTCGAAGGACTGTATGGGGAATGGAGTCAGAACCAATGTTAACTCCGAGGGAAAAATCCCCCTGTACCGAAATTCGAACCCGCAACCCCAGGGTCACGTGTCCGGCGCTCTACCAACTGAACTATTCCGGCCCCCTGCGACAGTGAATTATAGTGATAAACCTCAGTCAACTGAAGTTTTCATTACAGCACCAAGTTCAGCATAGAGGTCAGGACAAATGGTTGAATTAAGGCTGTACCATCATGGAAATGGGCAGTCGGTGTCAGCCTCACTTATACTATGCACCAATTCAAGATTTTTATCATCTGGAGAGGGGAGGAGAGGGGGAATCATATCTGGAATAGTCTAGCCCGGGCATTTTTTTTTTCCTGTCACATGGAGGATTTATCTCCAGCCTTCCGTCTAATATGCTTTCAGTCTCATGCCGGCCACTGCTAGTTCCATGCCATACTATTCGCCCACCTGCTGATTTGCCATGTTTTCGGTCATATTTGGTTGTTGTGCATAGTCTTTCAGGTCGTTTCATTCTTTCTTTCGGATAAAGACCCCATATGCGCTATCAATTTTAGGAAACTGGTA
The DNA here is from genome assembly GCA_016801955.1 of Conus betulinus. Taxonomy (NCBI): domain Eukaryota; kingdom Metazoa; phylum Mollusca; class Gastropoda; order Neogastropoda; family Conidae; genus Conus; species Conus betulinus. The sequence continues at coordinate 101,578 of JADBJO010001577.1, read as the reverse complement.
AACCTTTGATTTTCTTTCAAATCTCATGAGCGCATCAGTGTTGTGGAGATAGGAATTGATCTCAGTGTGATCTCTCAGCCAACATCTGTCATCAAGGTTCAACGTGTATCAACAGGTCAGACTTCTCTGCAGTCGTGGCATGCCTTTGGAACCATGGAGGTACTCACCTGTTTCTCTTGACTAGATATTTTCTGTCTGGAACTTAAGAAGGACCACACTATTACCGTTCTGTCTGACACATTTTGGAAGTGTCAGTGCCTTAGGGGATTCTCTCTGAAAGAAGAATCAAATTTGTTCGACTGGTAGTCCTTCCGATTTTTAACCTTTTTTTTAAGCTCCAATTGGGCAAGCTTTTTTGTAGAGCTTTTGTTATGAGGTGGGTCATTAGGTTTCTACTTCTGTATCATTTGCTGTCATTTCTCATGCTCATAGAATTGTCACATATCAATTACCCGGGAGGGAATGTTTGCTTATGCCTCTCCTCCTTCAGATTTTACCCCCTCAAAATCCGAACCATATTTGTAAGGATTTTCCCAATCTCGCCTTGTAGGATGATTTGAACTGTGCATCTACATGCTTCTGTAACATTGAAAGCAGTCCCTACTTTTCGCGGAAGAATTTTGGTCAGTTCGTAAATACATTGGACTTTTTTCACATGTAAACAGTGTCTTGAGTTAGTATTAATAGTCTGAGAATAGCCGTCCAGCTGTCTTTAATTCGAAAGTACCAAGTTCAGTCCTATTACTGTAGCACAGCAGCAAGAATTATTTGTAAATCGAAAATCGTCATTTTACCACCAGTGTTGGGATTGGTCTGCAGTTAAACCGTTTTAGCTGACTAGACTTACTATTTACATAAAAAGTAAGTGTATAGTTTGCTGGTTTTCGAACAAAAGATAAAACTTGTTGCTCAGTGTCTTTAATGCGTTAAGTATAATACTACGAAAATAAATAGAGATATTGTGTGGATATATTCGTTTAAATCTCAATTTTGTTCAGCGAGAGTTTGGAATCAGCTTGATTGTATTTTTCCATTTGACGTGTCTTGTACAGTTTCCTTTATGTGTCGTATCAACAATTTCTATATGGCGATTAAAAGAAAACCCGACATCATGAAGTGTCTTGTCTTTGTCGCTAAGAAACATAAATCTAACCAATGTGAAGCGTTCGCAGACGAGTTGATCGACCAATAGGCTGGTACATTCATTCATTCTCTTCTTCTGCTTCTTGATCGTCTTTTTGTTCTTCCTGCAACTGTAATGTTGGCAGTGTTGTAATTATGGTTGTTGTTGATTTCGTCCCCCTCCTCCTTTTTTTTTTCATCCTACCACCCCTATCCCTCCCAATCTTTCTGTTTCTCCTCGATCTCCACCTCCTTGTCCCCCTTTCCTCCTCTTTATATTCCTCCTCTCCTCTGCCTTCTTCCTTCTCTTCTTCTTCTTCTTCTTCTTCTTCTTCTTCCATGCTTTTGATATTTTCCTGTTTCTTAATTTCGTTCTTTTTTCCGTATGTTTTTGTTCTTTTTTTTCTCCCCCTTGTTCTTCTCGCCATTGTTCTTTTTCCCCTTTTTCTCCCCTTGTTTTTGTTCTTTTTCGCCCTTCTCGCCCTTTTTTTCTTCTTTTTTCCCCTTGTTCTTCTTGCCCCTGTTTTTGTTCTTTGTCCCCTTGTTCTTCTCGCCCTTGCTTTTGTTCTTTTTCTTCCCGATCTTCGTTTCTTCTTATCACCTTTCTCTCCCTCTTCAGTTTGCTTCTTTTTGCTCTTCATCTTCTGTTACTATTATTTCACCTCCTTTTCTTTGTGCGTTCCATAACAATAGTATTTTGTCAGGAATTCTGTGAGCAAATTTTCTCTCGATCTTAAAAAAAAAACTGGGAGGGAGTTTATTACAAAAGTCTAGTCATGCTCTATGAATTGTCTCGATCAAAATGAGCAGACTAGTTGGTAGGTGTGGTTGATTGAATAGGTAGTTCAGTTACGGAGTGGTGGTAGATTTGGCTAAAATGTCCCCCACGCGTTCGGGTCTGTTGATGAAAATAGTTGTATGTTAAGAAATAGATACAACCGTTCGGTTTCTACCGCCATTTGTGTTGCGAGAATTAAAAATACTTTTTTTTTTTTTTTTTTTTTGCTGAGATCTATAAGTGAGCGATGCAAATTTCACATCCGATATTTGTTTGGTAAAACGACAAAAAGTTGATGATGAAGTAACCATATCGGTTTTCTTGTCTATTTTCATCAGTCGTTTCTTACAGGAACTCTGTGTGGAATGTACGGCTACTGGGAGTTTTTTCCACTACCGTTGGCTGGACAAGATACTTAGCTGGCAAGACAAGGCCACTGGCTGCTACAAATGGGCTGGCTGGCCTCAAGAAAGAATCGGTGAGTAGGTAGCCCAGGTGACCTCAGTCACAACGCTAACTTCTTTCTTAGTGTTTTGCCATATGCTTGTTTGTTATCGTTCTACAACTGTTTCTGCCGCCATGACTACAACCTCTTTCGTGCATCTGCTGTTCTACTGGCATTGCTGCTGCCGCTGCTACCACTTCTACTGCTGCTTTCTTCTGTACTGTAGTTGTTGTTGTTGTTGCTGCTGCTGCTTTACTACTACTACTACTACTACTACTACTACGACGACGACGACGACGACGACGACGACGACGACGACGACGACGATGACGACGACGACGACGTGTTGCTGCTGCTGTTACTACCACTACTGCTGTTGCTGTTGCTGCTGCTGTTGCTGTTATTGTTGTTGTTGCTGCTGTTGCTGCTGTTGCTGCTACTTCAACTCCTGTTGCTTCTGCTGCCATTGCTGCTAATTTCGTCCTATGTCTACTACCACCATTTCTACTCCTGTTACTGCTCCCTGGGTTTTACAGGTGTTTGTCACTGCTGTCACCGCTGCTGCTGTTGCTACTGCTGCTGCTTATTCTACTGCTGCTGCTACTGCTGCTCCTATACTGCTGCTACTGCTGTTGCTGCTCACTTCTACTTACACCACCACTTCTTCTGCTACTACTACCTACTATTACCACCCCACCACCACCACCACCACTACTACTACTACTACTGCTACTACTACTACTGCTGCTACTACTACTACTGCTGCTACTACTGCTACTACTGCTGCTGCTGACACTTCTGCTGCTGCTGTTACTACTACTACTGACACTACTGCAACTACTGCTGCTATTATTGAAGTTGCTGCTGCTGTTTCTACTACTACTACTACTACTACTACTGCTGCTGCTGCTGCTGCTGCTGCTGCTGCTGCTACTACTACTATTACTACTACTACTGACACTACTGCAACTACTGCTGCTATTATTGAAGTTGCTGCGGCTGATTCTACTACTACTACTACTACTACTACTACTGCTACTACTACTACTACCACTACTACTACTACTGCTGCTGCTGCTGCTGCTGCTGCTGCTGCTACTACTACTACTACTACGGATACTACAGCTGCTGCTGCTACTGCTGCTGTTGCTGCTGCTATCTCTGCTGCTTTTAAATCACAGTTAATTTCCTTTTGCACAGCTAATACTACAACTAAAATACTTCTGCCACAGGCTACCGTTGCCAGTTCTACTGCTACATCTGTTGCACCCGATCCAAAATTCACCATTAATTTTTGTGTGTGTGTGTGTCATTTCGTTTTTTCAGGTGAAGAGAAACACCATATCAGTAAAAGAGAAGAGCGTCGCTTACACAACGGGTGTCTGTGCCACAGAACCACCGTTGCAGCAGCAGGAGCACTGTCCCAGTACGTTCGATATCTAGTGGAGGAGTACATTGCAGAAGCCAACCCTGAGCAGACGGAAACAGACTAAATGCGAACGGAAACAGACCAAATGCGAACGGAAACAGACCAGAAACTGACGAACTGAGAATAAAAGGCATGTTGAAAGCGTTCAGTGTCTAGTGCGTTAAGTTGAAACTTTGCTGCGGCTGGTGTCTTTGTCTCCAACTGTCTGTCGCTTATCAGTCCATCTATCTTTTATCTGTCTGTCTGTCTGTCTCTCTTTTACGCCATACATATCTTATCTCTCTCTGTCTGTCTGTCTGTCTGT
>JADBJO010001577.1:77500-82500 GCA_016801955.1 Conus betulinus | reverse complement strand
GAAATAAAGAAATTAGGACAGAAAGAAACAAACAACAGAAAGATGGGGGGAAAAGACTGAATAAGGATTAAAGGAAGAAGGGACAGTCTCCAAGTAGAAAGAAGAAGAAAAGTAAATAGAAAGGAAGGAGAGAAGAAGTTCGGAGAAAAAAATAAAAGGGTCAGAAGGAACGAGGGAAGGAAGGATAGACATGCCCATCACCTGCGCCAAGGAGATGACAACGACTCCTAGTGGTGGAGGCCATAGCTGGTAGCGGTCCAGGTAAGACTGAGGTATCGTCGATGGAATGTCAATGCTCACAGTCGCGCAAAGCTGCCCTTCATATGGTTTATCCTTCGTCAGGTGTGTATCTTTCATCGGGTGTTTTATCCTTCACTGGGTGGTTGTCCTTCATTGGGTTTTTGTCCCCCATCAGGTGTTTGCCTTTCATCAAGCGTTTGTCTTCCATCGGATGGTTTTCTTGTATCAGAGGTCTATGTTTCGTCAGGTGGTTATCCTTCAATCGGTATGTAACCTTCATCCAGTAGTTGTGCTTCATCAGGTGTGGATCTTTCCTCAGGTGTCTGTCTGCTGTCATGTATCTATCCTTCATCGTTGGTTCATCCTTGTTCAGGTGAATGTCCTTCATCGGGTGTTTTTCCTTCATCGTCTGTGTGCTCTTCATTAGGTGCTTATCTTTCATCATGCGTGGGTCTTTTATCAGGTGTGTATCCTTCATCATGTATTTCTCCTTGTTCAGGTGTACGTCCTTCCTCAAGTGTTTATACTTTCTAAGGTATGTGTACTTTATCAGGCGCGGGTCTTTCATAAGATGTTTATCCTTTACGTGGTGTGTGTGTTTTTATCAGGCGTTCATCCTTTATGTTGCATGTGTCCTTCATCCAGTGTTTATCTTTCGTGCGGTGTGTGTTCATTATCAGGTGTCTAGCTTCCATCAGTTGTTTACCCTTCATGTTGTGTGAGTCCTTCACAAGGCCAAGGTGTGTTAGGTTTCATCTGGTGTTAATCTCTTTTGCGGTGTGTGTCCTTCATCAGATATCCAGCTTTCATCAGATGTTTCCCCTTCTTGTGGTGTTTGTCCTTCACAAGGTGTGTAGATTTCATCAGGGGTTTATTCTTTATAAAGTGTGCATTGTTCATCAGGTGTGTAGCTTTCGTCAGCTGTATGTCTGTATAGCAGATGTTTAAACGTCGTTGGGTACTTCTCCTTCAACAGATTTTATCTACTTCATGCACTTGATTCGTCAGATTTTTCTCTTCGTCACGTATTATTTTCGCCGAGTTCTTGTTCTTCTTCATATCATGTTTATTTTTCTCATCCTTCGTCAGCTTTTCACGTATTAGCTTTTCGCCGAGAGTTCTTGTTCTTCATCTCATATTTATCAAATGTTTATCTTTCCTCATTGTCCTTTGTCAGAGCTTTATCCCTCACCACGTATTGGCTTTTCGTCGAGTTCTTGTTTTCATCAGATGCTTGTCTTTTATCAAATATGTGGCTGGTACCTGTCGTTTCATCTGGTACCGATTGTGAGAGTTGAACACGCTAGATTGACACCTGGTCAATCTTTCCTTTGTACCATTATCGCCTTCTCTCTGTTGTTGGCTTCCCTTTATATATTGAAAAGAGCAGATTACTGTAATGGATGTTGCTCCCAAATCTGTTTGCTTCCCCACGCAACTGCAAATGTCCAACAAGAACTGTTCTGCTCACATGTATGTTGTTTTGCTCAAGAAATAATCTTTTCCTGCCATCGCTTACACGCAGTTTTGTTGAATATTATTGGTACATAAATTAGATGAAGCATGAATCGAGAAAAAACTGCAAATATATCGAATAATGAAACTATCCAGAATAGTAGAAAACGTACACAAAAAGCTAACATTTGTAAAAATAGTTTGCGTCAAGAGCAAGACAAGACTTCAGACAATCCAGCTGTGATCGTGACTTGAAGAGGAACTCTCTTATATACTGCCGCGCGGGGGACAGGCAGGCTGTTGGTATGCTTTGAGACAGAAATGAGTTGCTATGGTGAAGGGCTGCGTAAGGAAGGAAAGAATGTGCACACACACAGAGAGAGAGAGAGAGAGAGAGAGAGAGAGAGAGAGAGAGAAGAGGTTAATTCATAAAGGCAATGGTATGCTTGGTATGCTTGGAAACTGATACATACAAGATAACATTGCACAATACATCTACAGAAGACAAGTCTCGAAACACGTTTTGGAGGTTATAAACTTTTTGGTTATGGCCATTCAACTCACGGGATTCTACCGAGCAGTTTTCTGGTGGTCTGAGAGTACAGTTCTTGATAAGTGTGTATATATTATTGATGAGGGTTTTCTATTGGCCTGTTCAGCGGGAAACCGATTCCAACAGTATGCAAATTCTAGGTCTGTCAAACTCTGTTATGAAGAGATTGGCCGCCGGGGGAGGGGGGGGGGGGGGGGGGGGGAGTACAATCCCGAGAGAAACCGTTAGGTCCTCTGTCCAATATGGCTGTCGTGTACTGAATGTCACGGGACCTAATGGTATCAATCTTTCGAACAGTATCACTCAGAATCACTGCGCCCTATTTCTGGCCCCGACTGAAACTGGGCGCAATCGGAACGCCATGGAAGCAACCTCAGGCACAGGAACAGTGAGGTCCTGGTCCAGTTAGAACCGAGATGGAGTAGGTCCAATTCCCAAGAGAGCCCTGTAACGTTTGGGTCCGATGCATTTTCATGTCGATGGGGTCTGTCTACTCGTCAGACAGGCAAAGAACAGGTGAAAATAAAGATAAGCAGAGTTATGGAAAGAGAGGGAGAGAGAGAGAGAGAGAGAGAGAGAGAGAGGGGGGGGGGGGGCCAGGACGTGATAGGGCTGGGTGGGAGGGACGGGGTGAGGTCGGAAGAGGTGGAAGAGAGTTAATGGGATGGTGAGGGGACGAGGGAAACGAGGAGGAGAAGGAGAGCTGTCCTTGAGTATCTCTCTCTCTCTCTCTCTCTCTCTCTCTCTCTCTCTCTCTCTCTCTCTCTCTCTCTCCTCAACAGCCCCCAATCCACAAACTGCCGAAACCCAATCTTCTATCCATCCTCTCTTCAAAATATTTCCACTAACCCCTTTCACCCTCGAACCTCATATCCCTTCCCATCCCTCCCCCCCCCCCCCCCCGACCCCGCCCCGCCCCAAACACACCCCATGCACGCCAGCACTACCTCCAGCACCAGAAGGAGAGGCACCAACACAGGAGGTGGACAACAGGTGTAGTAAGCGCTCGGAATAGAACCGCCGGTCCCCCTCCTCCGTCAGATAGCCCCGGGCCAAGCGGCGCACCATACGTCGGAAGCAGGTATTGGGCCGCCGGGGGTCGCTGCTGCCGCTGCTGCTGCGCAACACGACACTTCCGGTCCACACGTCGCCCTCCATTCTGGACTCCACGGCCAACCTGAAGCTGGGGTTGCGTCGGTTGCTGAGCTGAAACGGTGGAGAGAAGGGAAATGATGAAGAGAAGGAAGAAAGAGAGAACATGGAGAAGAAGAGGCAACTGGTGGTGGAAGAGGGTGTGGGAGGGAGAGGAAGGTGGGGATGGGCTGAGAGGGAGGGGAGCAGGACAGGGCGTGGGGGAAGAGGAAAAGAAGAAAGAGGAAGGAGAAGTCTTGAAGGTAAGTGGAGTAGGGGAGAACTAGGAAGACGAGGACGTGGAGGAAGGAGGAGGAGGAAGAGCTCAAAGAGGAGGAATAGAAAGACACCGCTGAAGGAGTAAGGGGGGAGGGGGATGAGGAAAGAAGGAGGAGGAGGAGGAAGAGCTCAAAGAGGAGGAATAGAAAGACACCGCTGAAGGAGTAAGGGGGGAGGGAGGAGGAATAAAAGGAGGAGGAGGAAGCTCAAAGAGGAGGAGAAGTAAAAAGAAAACGCAGAGAAGTAGGGGGAGGGGGGGGGAGCGGGGAGAGGAGGAGGAAGAATAGAACGAGAAGGAGGAGCAAAAGGCGGAGAAAGAGGGAAAAAAAGACGGAGAGTAAGTGGAATGAGGATAAATAAAAAGATAGAACGGAGAGGAAGTAGAAGAAAGATGATTAAAAAAAGAGATAAAGGAGGGGGAGGGAAAGGAGGATGTTGAGGATGGGAGAGAAGCAAGAACAAAGGAAGAAGGAGGAAGAAAAGGACTTTGAGGAGGGGAGAGACGGAAGAGAAGGAAAAGAACATACAGGTAGAAAAAAAAGAAAGAGGATAAGAAAATAGGAAGGATATTGACAAGAAGGAGAAGCATATGAAGGAAAAGGAAGCACAGAAGGAGGAGCTGGAGCAGGGAGGTTTTTTTTTTTTTTTGTTTTTTTTTTTGTTGTTTTTTTGAGAAAAAAAGAAAAAAAAAAGTTAGACGAAGCAGAAAAAATGACAAAGATGAAGAGGAGAAGAAGGAGAGGCAAAGGAGAAGAAGGAGAGACAAACGAGGAGAACAAGCGACAGAGGGAGGGGTCAAGAAAGGGGACGATTAGAAGGAGGAAAAGCAGAAGAGTAGGTAGGGGAGAAGAAGGAGAACGAACAGAATGAGGAAGAGGAAAAAGAAAGAGCAGAAGGTGGAAGAAAAGAAGAAGGTCGAGTCGAAGGGACAGGGTTAGAAGAAAAGGAGAAGGAGGGAGAAGAGAGGAGGAGGAAGAGGAGAAGAAGGTTAAAAACAGAAGGAGGAAGAAGAGAAGAAGGGGAAATCAAAGAAAGAGGAAAGCGGGAGGATGATGAGAAGAAGGTAAACGAGCAAATGGAAGAATGAGAAAAAAAAAAATAAGGAAGGACAAAAGAAAGAAGGTGAGAAAGAGGAAGAGGAGGAGCGAAAAAAAAAAGGAAGAGGAACAAAAAAAGGAAGAAGAGCAAAAGAAGAGGAGAATGAGGTAAAGGAGGAAGAGGAGAAAAAGAAGAGAAGCAGAAGTAAAAGGAAAATGAGGAGAAGAAGCAGGAAGGAAGAATAAAAGGAGGAAGAGAGGAAAACGGAGGCACAGCATATGCAGGAAGAGGAGGAAGAGGAGGA
>JADBJO010001577.1:65000-72500 GCA_016801955.1 Conus betulinus | reverse complement strand
GTGCGATGTGGCCTGTCTGTCCACGCGTATCTTTCGGAGTGTCTGCTTCTCTCTCATCGTGAAAGAAAAAAAAATCTTCCCGCCACCCCACGCCCACCCCTACCTCTCTGTCTGTTTGTCTGTCTGTCTATCAGCCTGTCTGTCTGTCTGTCTGTCTGTCTGTCTGTCTCTATGATTTCAAATGTCTGACAATAATGCGTGCTTCATGTGAATGGAAGGATATTTCGTTCATGAATAACCCGTTGATGTAGATATTTGAACATGATGAAACTGTTCCTGTTGGAAATAAACAAACAACAACAAAAAAACAAAAAAACAAAGAAACAAAAAACAAAACAAAAAAAAACAAACCCAAAAGGTCATTTGTGAAACATATGGGAAAAGTTGACGATTTGGGGATAAAAGACATGACTTGATAGCTTATTCTACATCATCCATTGCCAAATTGTCAATGAATGAGAGAAAATGAAGTTTGTGTGTGTGTGTGTGTGTGTGTGTGTGTGTGTGTGTGTGTGTGTGTGTGTGTGTGTGTGTGTGTGTGTGTGTGTGATCTTATATGACAGCTGCTCCTGTAACTCTGGTAGATTTGTAAGTATATTTGTTGGTGTTTTCTTAGTTATATGTGTTCACTTTGACGAAGAAACAAGGACCATTTCCTGTAAACATAGGTATATTACTTTTCTGCTGGTATTCTGTCAAGGTGTATCTTACTTACATGTAGGGTAAATGTGTGTGTGTGTGTGTGTGTGTGTGTGTGTGTGTGTGTGTGTGTGTGTGTGTGTGTGTGTGTGTGTGTGTGTGTAAGCGCGCGTGTGCGTGTCAGTTGTAGCGATGGTGTTTTTTTTTTTTTTAACATAGTATACCATTTGATTCGTGTGAATTAAAGCCCATTGTAAAGCATAAGAATCCTATTAGCCAGGTAAAACATATCTTTGCGGTAGAATCAAACCCGGTTGTGGTAGTGCATTGACTGGTTCTCAGTCTATCATGATGATAATCATGATAATGTACTGATCCACGTTTCTCTCCGAGTCTCGTCATCTATAACTTAGAGAGTCGCTCAGTACCTTCACCTATCACAAGTGCCTTTGAAGAAAGCCGCAAATCCTCCACGAGACAGTGAGGTTAATCTTAGATGAGGTGGGTCCAATCCGCGGAAGACATCACAGGTCACCCTTATCCCCCCCCCCCCCCCCCCCTCCTCCTCTCCTCCATCGAATGCTTTACAAAGCAATCTAATCTTGACAGAATACTGTCTGCGAATGACGTAAGCCACAGGGACAGAGTAAGCACACTGTGTAATCACCAGGGACATGCCATTCGTACTGTCACGAAGTAGTTTCATGTTTCACGATGTATTCTACAGATTCGCGCCAGATCATTGCCTAACTCATCATGGCAAATATTTTTAGTACTCCTATCAACAGCTTTCTGAGGCCGGCAGTAGAAGCACAGGAAAGCGGTAGTGAATGCAATACATACTGAGGGGAAAAAAAGCGTCTCAACCTACTTTTCAGGGGGTTTTTTCTTCTTGTATTTGTGACTATCGCAAAGCGAGACCAGAGTCTCAGCGATAATAAAAAAAAAAGATGTTGATAATATGTATGGACCTGATTTTCAGTGATTTTCGTTTTGTATTCGTGACCTTGGGAAATCCAGGTAACCTTTTCAGCGATAATAAACAAAAGTGTTGATGGTATTGTTGTTTTCGTGAGAACCAGCTACCAGGAACATTGCAAGATTGCTTTAGACATCTTAAAACGCTGTTCTGTTCGGAATGTTTTGAAACGATTCCACCAGATACGCACAGTTGAGATTCTCGAATCAATAAAGGCTGTAGTAAAGTCTGTTTTCTGCGCATCTGAGCAAAGCTAACCCTAATCATAACCGTATCCTTCTCTCATGTAACCCTACTTCACCCATTAAGAAAACTTTCACAAGCATTGAAATAAAAAAAAATATCTTCCTGCTGTTTCTGAACCTATAAAAGTGACCTCCCCTGATCATGACATTTGCTGTGAGCCTGACGTGTGCATTCCACCCCCCCCCCCACCCCACCCCCGCTGTTATCAACAAATGTTGGATCGCGCTGGATCGTAAATGATCATTGAACACAGGTCTACATCTTGTTTTCTAATCAAATAATGATCGACCATAAGAACTCTTGGGGAGTAACAGTGTGGCAAAAGCCCTCTGAAAAGTGGCAGCCACAATGCAGGGCTCTGGGATTAAGCATGTGATCCACAAACACATCGCTTGACACTCATGGTCTGGGGCTCTGTTTCATACTTCGCTGTGAACGAGCTTGTCTTCATGGAGGGAAGAATGAACTCAAGTACATTCAGCTAGCTACTACACGGCCATTTCCATCCATGTCATCTTTTCAACAATCGTTTCCTATGAGGGAAGAATACCTCCTCAAGTACAGCTAGACAACGCCTTTCCATCCATGTCATCTTCAACAATCGTTCTATGAGACAATACCTCCTCCAAGGAGACAACGCCTCTCTGCACAAGTCTGGTGAAACAGAGCAGTGGTAGAGACAGCAGCCCGTTGAAGCAAAGTCATTTAAATTCAGCCCAGATGAAAATGTCTGGGCATTCTAGGAGCCATAGTTAAAAAGGTGTGTACATCGCATCGCTACTGCATCAAAGTGGACTGAAGTATGATCTCATAGTGGCGTGGAATTAGATGCCCGTGCCACAACGTGTACGTCATAAGGGACTACCTGAGCTTGCAAGAACCCCCCCCCCCCCCCCCCCCCCCCAAAAAAAAAAAAAAAAAAAAAAAAAACTTTAATCAAGATAAAGGAAAACAGTGCAATTTTTCAACCGGTAAATCTCAATAATACAGTCATTTTGAAGATCTGACTATGATTCGGCAGAAGACTAGAAATCGTGTAACTTGGTAAGCCCACAAAGAAGACACAGAGGTAGACATTCACAGCCGCATCTCTACAAAGTCCTCTCACCATGTCTTGGGGGGATAGTAGCCAGACTGCCGGTGGACCGTTGATTTTATGTCCGTGACAGAACTTTCAGCGACGCATTCGTTTAAAGTCTCACGGGATTTCGCTGCCAGCGTGCTAGATGGGTACACAGAGCCAGTTTCTCTCCGGCTATTACAGGAGTCGTTGATTGCCTGTAGAAAATCAGTAATGTCGTGGCACGACTGGCGGCACTCTAGGAAAGTAAGTCTTTGGATGGGAAAAATATGTGGCAAAGACATCGACCTTTTTATCTCTATATCTATGGGCTAGATCACTGATACTCTTCTCATTCTTCACTCCTCCTTACTCTTCTCTGCCAATCCTTGACCCCCCCCCCCCCCCCCCCCATCCCCATTCCTACACCCCGTCCCGTCTACCCTACCCAACCCCCTCTAGACTAGTGTGCTGTTTAACAAGAAGTGCAAATCATTCTGTTTAAGCTGGAGCCTCTCTCTCTCTGTGTCTGTGTGTCTGTGTGTCTGTCTGTCTGTGTGTCTGTGTCTGTCTGTCTGTGTGTCTGTCTGTCTGTCTGTCTGTCTGTCTGTCTGTCTGTCTGTCTGTCTCTCTCTCTCTCTCTCTCTCTCTCTCTCTCTCTCTCTCTCTCTCTCTTCCAAATGAAATCTTCTTTCCTTCCTGTCTTCTGCCTGGCGAGGCCGTCTCTCTTCCTGTTGGTATCTCCCTGTCTACCCCTCCTCTTCTTGGCGGTGTCTCCCTTCCCTGCCGTCCTCCATTAGGCGATGCTGTCTCTCTCCCTGTCGGCGTCTCCTGTCTCTGCTCTCTTCCACTGGCGTTTTTCTTTCTGTCGACATTTCCCCATCTCTGCACTCTTCCATTTGGCGATGCTGTTTCTCTTCCAGTCGGCGCCTTCCTTCCCTGTACTCTTCCATTCGGCGATGCTGTTAATCTTCCAGTCGGCGCCTTCCCCATCTCTGCACTCTTCCATTTGGAGATGCTGTTCCCATTCTGTTGAAGTTTCCGTCATCTCTGTACTCTTCCATTTGGCGATGCTGTTCCCATTCTGTTGAAGTTTCTGCCATCTTTGTATTCTTCAAATTCGGCGAGGTTGTCTCTCTTCCTACCGTCATCTATCCCATCTCTGCTGTCTTCCATTCGTCAGCACTGTTTCTCTTCCTGCCGGCGTCTCCGACATCTCTGCTCTCTTTCATTCAATGCCCTGTATGTCTTCTTGTTGGCGACTGCCTTCTCTGCTCTCTTTCGTCTCTCTTTTCCTGTCGGCGTCTCCGAATCTCTGCTCTCTTTCATACAGTGACTCTGTATGTCTTCTATTTGGCGCCTCCCTTCACTGCTCTCTTTCAGTCAGTGACTCGATATGTCTTCTTGTTGGCGTCTCCGCATCTCTACTCTCTTTATTCAGTGAGTCTATATGTCTTCTATTTGGCTCCTCCCTTCACTGTTCTCTTTCAGTCAGTGACTCTATTTTGACTTCTTGCTGGCGCCTCCCTTCACTGCTCTCTTTCTTTCAGGCGTGACTCTATATGTCTTCTTGTTGGCTCCTCCCTTCACTTTCTCTTTCAGTCAGTGACTCTATTTGTCTTCTATTTGGCTCCTCCCTTCCCTGTTCTCTTTCAGTCAGTGACTCTATTTGTCTTCTTGCTGGCGCCTCCCTTCCCCCTGCTCTATTTCGTCTCTCTTTTCCTGTCGGCATATCTCCTCTCTTTTTTGTGTTGACACTATGTCAATGCCCTCTTCCTCCTCCCCGTTCTCTCTCTCTCTCTCTCTCTCTCTCTCTCTCTCTCTCTCTCTCTCTCTCTCTCTCTCTCTCTCTCTCTCTCAGCAGTGGTATTCTCATATGTCTGAAAGCAATTGTTTCGATCTTTATTATTCTTTCAAGAATATTTTTGAACGTGAAAAATATGTTGATTTCATTAACAATAGAATATTTAAAACTGCCTTAGTACGTTTCAGGTTGGGCGTCTCAACTATTCAAAGTCACTGTCTCCGCTTCTTGCTGCTTGCCAAACATCCTGTTTGTCCCCTTTGTTACGCAGACTGCGAAGATGAATTCCACGTCCTATTTTGAATGTACATATTACAATGACTTAGAATTAAATATTCCATCAAAAGTCCGGGAAGTTACTTGTCGAAATATGAGCAATGTGCACGAATTCTTAATGGTAATATTGATCGCCAACTTCAAATGTCTAAATTTCTTTTCCTAGCTTTAAAGCGAAGGGAAAATTCGATACAAATGAGATAAAATATATTTTTCGTACACTGTTATGTGAGCAGGATCGAATGGAGAATGTATGTATAGATGTATATATTTATTAACATATTCTTTTTCATTGGTTTGTTTTCTTTGGTATTGTAACAGGTCAAAGGCCTATACACAATTAAACCATTGTCAATTGTCAATTGTCAATTGTCTCTCTCTCTGTCGATGTCTTCCATCCCACGTCTCTTCTTCATGTTCAAACTTTCTATATGTTGACGATGTAAATCTCTATCTTTGTGTTGATGCTGTCTCCCTGTCTGTCAACGCTCTCCTTCACTTTCTGCTGATGCTGTCTCTCCTTTCTTTGATACTCTTTCGCCCTTCTGTCAACGTTCTGTCCTATCGATGCTCTCTCTCTCTCTCTCTCTCTCCCTCTCTCCTCTCTCTCTCTCTCTCTCTCTCTCTCTCTCTCTCTCTCTCTCTCTCTGCTTTCGTCTCTCTGTCTGTGTGGCTGTCAGTCAGTCAGTCTCTCTCTCTCTGTTTCTGTGTTTCTCTCTGTCTGTCTGTGTGTCTCTGTCTCTGTCGATCTGTCTGTCTGTGTCTCTGCCTCTGTTTGTGTCTGTCTGTCTCTGTGTCTGTCTGTCTCTGTCTGTCTGTCTGTCTCTCTCTCTCTGTCTCTCTCTCTCTCTCTCTCTCTCTCTGTCTGCCGACACTCTCCTTCTGTTGCTCTTCGCTCCTAGTTTCTCTCATGCACTTTGACTGTCTTTTCCTGTCTATGCTTCCCTCTCTCTCTCTCTCTCTCTCATTCTGTTAACTTCCTTTCCCCAAGTATAATTGCAGTGCTGGGGGGTCGCTTCTCGCTGGCTTGCGGTTCCCCATCGCGCAGGATGAAAACTCCTGGAGGTCTGGACCGCATAAGTGCTAATGAGGTCGACGAGTCTTCACTAGACAAGAGCCTACCCCCTCGGATAAAGTTGAAAGGGATGCTTGTAATGGCCTCCGAGAAACGTTCTTATTCGAGGAAGGCTTAGACACTATGGTAATGATGACTGACAAAGCAAAAGAAGTGCCTTGCTACCAGCCGCTGTGGCGAAGTGGTTAGCGTGCGTCGCGGAATCTCTGCTGGGAAGCCGAGGGTTTCCCTTCCCACCAGAGCCACTTATTTGTGCGGTTTTGTCTGCCCCGACCGGCTCATAGTTGGAGCTGAGTTTGCTATGGACTCAGTTGGGAAGACTGGGGTCACGTAGTGGAGTTTTATTCACTTAACGGATGCGTCTCTGAGAGAGAGAGAGAGAGAGAGAGAGAGAGAGAGAGAGAGAGAGAGAGAGAGAGAGAGACAGAGACAGAGACAGAGACAGAGAGAGACAGAGACAGAGAGAGAGAGAGAGAAAGTGCGCGAGCGCGCGTCCATGTGTGAGTGTGTGTGCATGTTTATATATTTGTATGCGTATATATGTTTGTGTGCATATATGTTTGAGCATATCTATGTGAATAAGTGTAATAAGGTCTCTGTGTGTGGGTGCTTACGCATATGTATGCGTGCGTGCGTGCGTGCGTGCGTGCGTGCGTGCGTGCGTGCATGCATGCGTGTGAGCGTGCGAGCGCGCGCGCGTGCGTGTATGTATATATATATATATATATATATATATATATATATGTGTGTGTTGTGTGTGTGTGTGTGTGTGTGTGTGTGTGTGTGGTGTGTGTGTGTGTGGTGTGGTGTGGTGTGTGTGTGTGTTTTTCCGCTCACGTGTGCGTGTGTGTATGTTCAGTTGTTAATCGGTAATTCAAGCAAGTGAAGCAAAACGTGAAGCAGTCTATTGAACAGCCTTTCTTAATTTCAGAGTAACATAGGCCAGCCAATACTAAAGCACCTGAAATTCCCTTTTGTAGATGGATTAAACAAATCCTAATTCCTGGGCACATATTAATGTGGGGGACTTAGGAGAAATAGACTCGTCGATTAGAATAGGCATCACTTTGTACTTGATACGAGTTGACAAACAGTATTTAAATACAAATAGAGGTCTGGCTCTGAACAACTTACCTATGCATGATCTCTTCAGATAACATTTCACACCCACGTTTCATCCCAAGGCATCATCCAATCTGCTCCCCCTCCTTTTTCTCTATACGGAGTCGAAACCTGACAACTGAATTTATTTCCTGGCAACCTCTGCAAAATAACGTCCAGGAAAGTTCCAGAAGGACCAAAATAACACTCCCTGGTTGTCAAAAGACAAGAAATATATCAAACGGCTCTCAGGCCTGTTCGTTGGCTCCTTATTCAGCGCAGAACCGATTGTACACTGGCATTGTGTTTGTTCTGCCAAC
>JADBJO010001577.1:20000-30000 GCA_016801955.1 Conus betulinus | reverse complement strand
AGAGAGAGAGAGAGAGAGAGGAGAGAGAGAGAGAGAGAGAGAGAGAGAGAGAGGAGAGAGAGAGAGAGAGAGAGAGAGAGATGAGAGAGAGAGAGAGGAGGAGAGAGAGAGAGAGAGAGAATATCAAGGCTCTGTCTTTTCTCCACCTGTGTGCCTATATTATAAAAGGATAACTACTTGTTCAGCAGAAAATATTGATTAAGCATCTTGTAAACTTTTTAGATGCATGAATATGAATAATAAAAAAAAGACCTCTGGAAACATTTCCTATTGTCCAAATAGCAGCAATGGTTTTCACCGTCAACAACAGCAACGAGTTTGGAGACTGTGCGAGGGTACCTGTACCATTAACGTTCACATTATTTCTTTACAGCAATTTAAAAGACACAAAAAATCATGTAATTCCTCTGACCAAGGCCTGTTAACTGCCAACTTTCGAATAACACCCTTCGCTTCCAGCTCCACCTCTACCTGTGGTTCAAGATGCGCAGGAAAGCAAATTTGGCATTTCTCAGTACAGACGAT
Organism: Conus betulinus; assembly: GCA_016801955.1. Classification (NCBI taxonomy): domain Eukaryota; kingdom Metazoa; phylum Mollusca; class Gastropoda; order Neogastropoda; family Conidae; genus Conus; species Conus betulinus. The sequence goes on along the minus strand of JADBJO010001577.1, from coordinate 29,475 downwards.
GCCGGAACACTAATGCCTTTAAATCCCCAGCCACCGCAGCTGACCCTGGACTCTGGTTTGTTTGGTGGTTTGTTATTCATCACGTGTTTAAAAGCGCAGAGCCCTAGGAATCGTCTTCTGGAATTGACCATTGAAAGCTCTTGCTTTAGAAACCAGTCGCTGCGATAGCATACAGTAAAAACGTATGCTAAATGATTATTTTATTCATGCAGTACTGTTGGTTTTGAACTTTATATTTCTTCATGGAGCAAATATGCATCGAACTAGATGTTTTGTCATTAAAATGTTTAATGCACAGCATTCATCATTTTATTTATTTTTATTTTATTTAGCCATTTCCTATTCTGGTGTGTTTGCTGAATTAAGAATGACTCAGAGATCCATTAGAATGTTGTGGGAAGAAAGACTTCAATTCTAGTAGTGACAGTAGTAGTACCCGGCAGTATCTCCCGCGTCATCCTCTGCACTGCGATGGTGACCCCCAACAAGAACATGACGTCATTCAGGGTGTCCTCAAACCGGTAGACCTTACGTGACCTGGCTCTGAAAATCCTGCAGTAGCTGTCAACACACAGATATTTTTTTCATAACCAAATACCCTTTGGTTTGGTCCTGGATAAAGAAACACTTTTAAACAGCTTGAAAGCTATTACTGCATCTGAGGTGGTATGCACTACTTCGCTGAAAAAAAACCTTGACTGTGTATTTTTAATCACATAACATTCATGAAAAGAAAATAAAACGGGATTTTGGCCTCACGAGGCATTACACCAACATTCATTTAAAGGCTTGTCCCTTCTGTGAATGAGACTGATAGGTAAAAGAGACATATGCACTCCGTTTTTTCCTTAAAAACTTTTTTTGGTTAATCTGCACGATTAGTTATGTTTATATACCTTACTGTGTAATGTAACCTCCTCCTCCTAAAAGAAAGCCCATAAGACTGGCAGCGGTGGCTTCACTTTGGGCAATGTAATCCAAACTTCCTAACAGGCATTTTTGCCAGACAGAGAGGCGTTCGGTGAGATACCTTCGCGGACAGAAGAGCTCGGCTACCATCGAAGACCATCGTCTTTAATATCTCCCGTGATCGATGCAAACTCATTTTGAGGTCAGACGGCCATTATTGGAACAGCTGATAAAAAGAGTAGGTCCCGATTTTCTGATCTCCTTGTCAAAGCCCCTCCTCTATGTCGTGCACAAAAAGATGTGCTCGTGTTTCCATTACTGGGTGATTCCGTCCCGTCCGTTCGTCCGTCTCGTTGTCTGCCTACCTCTCTTCTCGGTCTTTCCGTCAGTCTGCTTCTCTGTTTACTTATCTCTGTGGCGAGGTATGTGTGTTTGTATGTATCATGTGTGTATGTATGTATGTGTGTGTGTATGTATGTATGTATGTATGTATGTATGTATGTATGTATGTATGTATGTATGTATGTATGTATGTATGTATGTATGTATGTAACAATGCATGTATGTATGTATGTATGTATGTATGTGTATATGTGTGTAACAATGCATGTATGTAACTATGCATACCTGTGTGGCAAGGTATATATGCACATACATATCTAGATACCTATGTAGGTGGTACCTATGTATATATATGTGTATGTGTATGTGTATGTATGTAGGTGTATGTATGTATGTATGTATGTATGTATATGTATGTATGTATGTATGTATGTATGTATGTATGTATGTATGTATGATGTATGTATGTATGCACGAATTCATGTATGTATGAATGTGTGTATGTATACACGCACGTATGTATGCATGCACATATGTATGTATGTATGTATGTATGTATGCATGTATATAATGTATGTAGTTATGTATATATGCAGGCATTCAAGTCTCTGTGTGTGCGTGCGTACGCGCGCGCGGGCGTGTGTGCGTGCGTGCGTGTGTGTGTGTGTGTGTGTGTGTGTGTGTGTGTGTGTGTGTGTGTGTGTGGGTGGGTGTGGGTGTGCGTGCGTGCGTGCGTGCGCGCGCGCGCGCGCGTGCGTGCGTGCGTGCAGTGTACATAGGGCGGTTGTTGTTTGTGCGCGCTCAAAGGTAACCTGTAAGTTTGGCTGTTCTCTTAGGATGCGGGTGCTAATTCACAATCGTCTAGGTTTCCAAGCCTTAGCGTTGATAGGCAGAAGTTGGAACGACAGCGACAACATAAACACACTGAATCACTATATCACTAAGGACTCCCGAACAAAGTTCATAATTCTGACAGTCTTTCTTACCTCTCAGCTGCCATGACTAGAAGAGGGCTGACAGCGGGGCCATGACTGGGTGTTTTGCAGATATGTACTGTGTGTGAGAATGGTGGAGGTCTCAAGGACAGGGAAAGGAGAGTGGAGGCTGAAGAGTGTAGGTAGAAACGCGAAGGTGATGCAGACGATCAACAGTATTAGGTTACTCTTCTTGTTTTGAAAGGCATGCGCAAGACGGCAAAAAACGAAATGGAATGAATATATCGTTTCTCTTTCTCACTTTCACCACCCTCTCCTCGAATCTCTCTCTCTCTCTCTCTCTCTCTCTCCTCTCTCTCTCTCTCTCTCTCTCTCTCTCTCTCTCTCTCCTCTCTCTCTCTCTCTCTCTCTCTCTCTCTCTCTCTCTCTGGGCTTGTTCCAGTATTCATCAGCAATGATCTGCAACATCAAGCAGCTAAGGGAGCGACGAAAACGAGCTTTAATGTTCCAGGAGAAAATCATAAGGATGAGGGTGAAGAAAGAAGAAGGAAGAAGTGGGCGGGAGTGGGATAGGGGAAGGAGGGGAGGAGAGGGAGATAGGAAAGGGGAAAGGGGGTAGATGAAAAAGGAGGATGAAGGGAATCATCTAAAAAACATGAAAATGAAGAAATGGTTTCAGTTTCTAATGGGACTGTGAATTAGACTCATTCAAGACCTTTTAAGAATCTACCTATTATGCTCACTTTTGTTAAAACAAAACAAACAAACAAAAAAAAACACACACATGAGGTAGATAAAGAAAAGAAGAAGTGTGATGAAGAATAGGAGATGAAACTCACAAAAAAGAAGAAGAGAGGAGGGTGGAGGGGGTGGGCCGAGGAAGAGGAGGAAATTCACTAACCAAAAAGGAGGAAGTGGTTGACGGGGAGGAAAAAGGGAAGGAAAACGGGGTGAGGGAAGAGTCGAAAGAGAAGAAGAAGAAGAAGAAGAAGAAGAAGAAGAAGAAGAAGAAGAAGAAGAAGAAGAAGAAGAAGAAGAACAACAACAACAACAACAACAAGAACAAGAAGCAGGAAAAGAACAAGAGCAAGAAAAACAAAAACTGACTTGAAAGAAGAAGAAGAGAAGAAGAAGAAGAAGAAAGAATAAGAATACAAACAATAGAATAAGAGCAGGTGGAAGAAGAGGATGAGAAGCAAGATAATCGAGAAGAGGAGGAGGAGGAGGAAGGAGAAGAAGAGGAGGAGGAAGAAGAAGAAGACGAGGGGAAACAGCTTGATCAACTGCAACAAATCTCCTCGCCTGCCAAGTCTGCGGGGAAGGAGGGAGTAGGGGAGGAGGGAAGGGGGAAGCTCTCTGCCTCTCTAGAAGAAAATAATCAGAGAGACGACGAAGCAGAAAATGCAGCTTCAGACTCATACTTCCATACATATGCATGGTATACTCCAGAACTTCCCAGCCATAAACCTCAGGAGATGTGGACCCTGAACAGAATGTGAATGCTTCTCAAGAGAGGTTCCTCCCACGGCTGTTTCAAAGGCCGCTAGAATCACAGAGGCTTACTACAATGGCCACACAAGTCTGATTGATTCCAGCTACTTCTCGAGTGACGGTGTATTGTATGTAGTAAGACTTTTTGAGCCGGATGAGCTGTTGTATTACTACTATTTTAAATGAATAAATTCGTGGGTCGATTGCCAAGGAAAGAAGCCAAGCCGGTTTGATGATGAGAAATCAAAGTTTGATGTTTATGCATTTGGCATTGTTGTTATTTGTTCTGGATTTCTCTCTCTCTCTCTCTCTCTCTCTCTCTCTCCTCTCTCTCTCTCTCTCTCTCTCTCTCTCTCACACACACACACACACACACACACACACACACACACACACACACACACACACACACACACACACACACACGTCGTATGCACGCGCGCGCGCACGAGAGAGAGAAAGAGAGGTAGGTAGAGAGAGAGAGAGAGAGAGAGAGAGAGAGAGAGAGAGAGAGAGAGAGGGTGGTAGGGGCAGACAGACAGACAGAAGGAGGGTGAAGAAAGAGAAAGAGAGAGAGAGAGAGAGAGAGAGAGAGAGAGAGAGAGAGAGAGAGAGAGAGAGAGAGAGAGAGAGAGAGAGAACGAAAGAGAGACCGAGACAGCTACATAAACAGACAGACAGACAGAGAGGCAGACAGAGAGAGAGAGAGACACAGAGAGAGAGAGACAGAGAGAGAAATACTGTGACCTGGATGAATTCTGCCTCCTCCATGTATTGTTATCTTGGTTTCAGTGGCTATAACTCCCTTAGGGTCATAGCGCATATCCTACCCTTCCATCATCTCTCATCAAACCTGTTCCATTCATGTGGGACGAGAACGAGTTTCTTGAATACAGCAGATGTTAACGCCGATTTCACGAAGGAGGCATTCTAGCTCTGTCGTTTACTGCTAAACACACCTGCATTCCAATGCAAAATGCTCAGGTTTGATTTCTCTTTGTCTTTGGTTTTAGTTGTCATTGGTTCATTGGTTAGCGTCCCTCGGACTAGGTAAATACACCAACATACAACGTCAAGTCAAGTAAACTTATTATCTCAATTTGAGAAATTAATTTGTGGTCGCACACATTCACAGCAAATAAACAATAATTTTGTCACATTACCCATTTTCCTCACATATGACATACATTCATATAAAGGAATTTTGGATTTCAATTAAACATCTCCTCGGTTCATAAAATCAATGGACAGGGGAATAATAAAACTTTGTTTAAATCTGACACTTCTGCATTTAACCGATCGATATCTTCGTCCTGACTGAAGAAGGTCATACTGATTTGCAAGAACGTGGGTCTGGTCACACGCAATCTTCTTCGCTTTACAAACAACACGGCACCTGTACAGCTCACTCAGACTTTTTTGTCTCTCACCAACGATTTTTCCTCCCACGTTCACCACTTTTTCAAGCACATTTCTACTCTTCACAGTCAACGCACCATACCAACACATAAATGAGAAAGTTAAAACAGATTCCAAGAAGCATGAATAAAATGTCTGAAGAATGTCAGTATTCACATGAAATGATCGCAGCTTGCGAAGACAATATAATCTGGTTTGACATTTTTGTGGACATACTCAACATGGGATTTAAAATTCAGCTTATTATCTATAAAAGTTCCTAAATATTTGTATGATTCAACACGTTCTACTTCAGCACCTTATAAAAAGCGGTGGTACAGCTTTTGGATTCTTTCTAAAATCAATCAACATTTCTTTCGTTTTTGTTACATTCAGATCAAGATAGCTATGATCGCACCAGTCAACAAATCTTTGAACCTCCTTGAAGTAAACAGAATCAGAGTTGGAAAGATCCACAAGTGCTGGGTCATCTGAATATTTAATGTACAAAGTTGAATCACTTCCTGAACAATCATTTGTATACAGAGTAAAAAGCACTGGTGATAAAACAGTACCCTGGGGCGCGCCAGTTGAAATGACTCTGGAAGACGAAACAACACTTTGATATCGCACAGACTGTGTCCTTCCCTTCTTGTATTATCTGTACTTAGTTATTTTCATTTAGTATTGAGAATGCCGTAATACAGAATGTATATATTCTAAATACACATGCTACCTAATCTAGAATTTGCGTACATTCTATAGACAAAATCTCTGGACGGTCCCAATTCAACTCCTTAGAAATTATATAAATCCAAGACGTGAACTGTTTTGCAATGCGTCATCTACAGTTATCCATCACAGGAAGCAACGGATTCAACCTGAGCCTCAGCAACTTCAACAATCAGTCCGAAATACTGCTGTTCAAAAATATACAGCTGTCTCATGCTGAAGAGCACAGCTTTTCTTCGCTTTACTTTGTCAGGTCATTCCATGTAAGAAAAATAAAGCTGAGTTTAGTTAAACACAATACGCCTAGGTATATAAGGGCGTTTTAAAACATACCGTTATATGTCTAACACATGCATGCTCTTTTCTATTTTGTTCTATTCTGTTTTGTTCTATTCTATTCTGTCTCTTCTATTCTATTCTATCGTATGTTTTTATTATATTGTATCACATCATATTATATACTGTAATCATTATCATATCGTATTACATTACATATATAATATAATGTAATCTTATATCATGTTGCATTATATTACATTATATCATACAATCTTATATCAAATTATACCACATAGTACTATATTACATTGCACCATATTATCTAATATTACCTTATTTCGTATCATATTATCATCATATTGTATTACATTATATCATGTTGTGTCACGTTAAGTATATGATATTGCATAATGCTATATTATATCACATTACATTATATGAGTTCATTTATATGATATCGTACATATTGTTTTATATTGTATTGTATTCTATTGTATTGTCTGTGTTGCATTCTAATCCATAATATTATGTATACCCATTTTTGAAAAATGTAAGTCTGTTTCTTTAGCTAAATTCAAATCTAAATCAAGAGAAAAAAGTGTGCAAAGCATTTGCAAACAAATAGTTGTGTCTGGTGCGATGTTGTAAACTTACTCTCTGGTGCTATATCGTAAACTTGTAATGAAGTAAAGACCTCGAAGTCATCAGTTGCAACTTTATTGGTGACTCAACGAGAGAGAGAGAGAGAGAGAGAGAGAGAGAGAGAGAGAGAGAGAGAGAGAGAGAGAGAGAGAGAGAGAGAGAGAGGTGGGAGTAGACAGACAGACAGGGACAGAGAGACAGCGACAGACAGACAGACAGACAGGGAAAAAGACAGACAAACGGACGCACGGACAGAGAGAGAGAGAGAGAGAGAGAGAGAGAGAGAGAGAGAGGGGGGGGGGGGGGGGGAGGAGGGACGGAAACCAAAACAGACGTTCATTCAATAACGGTCATAGCACCAGACAGATAGACAAAATACAAATACACTGAGAGAGAGAGAGAGAGAGAGAGAGAGAGAGAGAGAGAGAGAGAGAGAGAGAGAGAGAGAGAGAGAGAGTTCCACGCATTATACGGTAACACGGAAGACACTGGAAAGAACTGTTGGCCGAGGGGTGAGGCCGACTATGAGGGCTTGCATAGGCGACAGTCGCTGGCGGCATCATCTATGATGAACTGTCAACTGGAATACATGTACATGCATACATAAAAATGATCTCCACGCCCCATCCCCCCTCTCCCATCGCCCCCCCCACCCCCCCCCAGCCATCTCCATTCCCCACCTTTCCCTGGTTGTCTCGTCTCTGTCTCGTCTCTGTCTGTCTGTCTGTCCGTCTGTGTGCCTGTCTGTGCCTTTGTCTCTGTCTGCCTGCCTGAGACTCGGTCTATCTCTCTCATTTTGTCTGCCTGTCTGTTTGTCTGTCTGCTTGTCTGCTTGTGACACTCTCGTTCTCTCTGTCTCTGTCTCTCTGTCTCTATATGTCTGTCTGTCTGTCTGTCTGTCTGTCTCTCTCTCTCTCTCTCTCTCTCTCTCTCTCTCTCTCTCTCTCTCTCTCTCTCTCTCTCTCTCCGTCTCCGTCTATATATTATTGTCTTATTGTCTGCTTGTCTGTCTGTCTGTCTGCCTGTCTGTCTGTCTGCCTGTCTGTTTGTCTGTCTATCTTCTATCTATCTGTCTGTCTGTCACACACACACACACACACACACACACACACACACACACACACACACACACACACACACACACACACACACACACACACACACAGCGTATATTTGTCTTTCTTTTTGGTCTCTCCCTATCCGAGTTTGTCTGATGGACTGTCTAACTGTCCGTATATATGTACTGCAGTCGGAGGGCCTCTCTATTCATTACTGTAAGTCTTCCTGACTGTCGGTCAGTCTGTCTCTATATTTCCCGCCCCCACCCCTACCCCCCACCCTCCCTCTCTTTCCTCTCTGTCTGTCTGTCTGTCTCTCTCTCTCTCTATCTGTGTGTGTGTGTGTGTGTGTGTGTGTGTGTGTGTGTGTGTGTGTGTGTGTGTGTGTGTGTGTGTGTGTGTGTGTGTGTGTGTATGTGTATGTGTGTGTGTGTGTGATGTTTTAGTGTCTTTTCTTCATTCTTCAGTTGAATGCCTAGTTAATAAAATGTTTTACTCTCTCTCTCTCTCTCTCTCTCTCTCTCTCTCTCTCTCTCTCTCTCTCTCTCTCTCTCTCTCTCTCTTTACTCCGTTACCCCGATCCTCTGCTTACCACACTCCATCTAGACACAAATCTTGCCCGTGTGATCCTGTTGAAGCCCATAGTCAGAGCACACTGTATTGATCAGGTTAACTTCATCAGCCATCATCCTTCAGTACGTCCAATAACTAACTTTCGATTGGAGCCTGTGGCAAGCAAGTAACCGTAACATAGTGTGGAATATCTCCTGTGTGAAAAGAGTGATGATTTGTGTTAGTGGAGAAAAAAGAAATGAATAGAGAAAAGCACCTGTGTTCTTGAGTTCTTGAATGTGAACCTGTCTTTGAAGGGGATTCTGGGTTCCATGATTTTCATGGGGAAATAAAACAAGTCCTAAAACTTAGTGATCTGTATAACATGTGCATGGAATATGTAGACAAGCGATGGACAGAATGCAGCAAACGCGAAAAGAAGGTTATTCCTGGCAACATTTATAATTAATCCAGTAAGGTTATTTAGAGTGGGGAAAACGCTGCTCTCTCTCTCTCTCTCTCTCTCTCTCTCTCTCTCTCTCTCTCTCTCTCTCTCTCTCTCTCTCTCTCTCTCTCTCTCTCTCTCTTAGACTTGGATGGCAAATAGACGTGGGGTAGGGTGTTAGAGAAATATATTATTTCAGAATGGATTTGGAATACTATGGTTGAATCAAGGGGCTGAAAATGGCAATGTGTGTTTTTGCATGAGTTTCGTCTAAGACTTATAGATCGCAGATGGCACATGTTGAAGACAGTAACCGATTTTCTTTGTATAGAACTTTCAAGTTGAACAGGAGTTGTGAAAACCATCTTGTTATCGATATTGACAGACATCTGAAATATAAGTCAACAAAATTCAGCTTTAGTTGATCAAATTTGTGTATTCATCGCGACCATGTATAACAAAGCATTAAGTAATTATTTGATATCATACCCTATGGGCAAAAAAAAATGTGAAAGAAGATGAGGTACATCTTCTGTTTTGCTGCCTTATGCTCTGCGATCTTAATATCATTCCGCGAAAGCTTCATGCAAAACCCATATTCACTCCATGTGACATTACTGATGACAAGCTTGTAACAGCAATACACTAAAAGAATTTATGCTTGTTTCAGCACAAAGCCTTTAAAAGGAGTG
>JADBJO010001577.1:7500-12500 GCA_016801955.1 Conus betulinus | reverse complement strand
AGAAGAAGACAAAAAAAAGAAACAACAAAGCAGTTCACTTCAAACAACCACCACAAAACTCCCCCAAAGTCGTATTTTAAAAGAAAAAATCGATACACGCATCCAGAAGCAAATGATAAGAGACGACGAAGCAGGAAATGCAGCTTCATTGACATACTTCCATACATACGCATGACATATTCCAGAATGTCCCAGCCATAAACCTCTGGAGATGCAGAGGCTTAGCAGATGTGAACGAGTCTAAAAAGGATTCCCCCCCCCCCACCCCCCCCCCCCCCCCCACCCCCACGGCTCTTTCAAGGCTGCTAGAATCACGGAGACGCTCTGTGCAATGGACATACAGGTCTGATTCAGTCAAACCTCTCGAGCTGAGATGTATTGCAGTCAGACCTTGCTCCGGGTAAACTGTAATATCAGTTGTTTTTAAACCAAAGCAATAAATGAATAAGAACACACATTGATTAAATTAAAAAAAACTTCTGATTTGACAAACAAGGATAAAAAAAAAAAATCTAAGCATTCTCTGCAAGAATGTTTGTATTGGATTTTGGATTTGCGCGCGCACGCGCGCACACACACACACACACACACACACACACACACACACACACACACACACACACACACACACACACACACACACACACACACACACACACACACACACACACACACACACAGACCGGACGGACGGACGGATAGAGACAGAAAGAGAAAGAGGACAAAGACAGATACCTTGCATACATGATATTGCAATGTGAAAGACATTTAAGTCTTGGCAGAGGGACAGGACAGACGGGGCAGACAGTAAGGGCTTGCACTGGCCAGTGGAGAAATGATCTGTGATTAACTGTCAACTAGAGCACATGTACATGCATGCACATCGTCTCTCTCTCCTTCCCCTCCCTCTCTCTCTCTCTCTCTCTGTCTCTCTCTCTCTGTCTCTCTATCTCTCTCTCTCTCTCTCTCTCTCTCTCTCTCTCTCTCTCTCTGTCTCTCTCTCTCTCTCTCTCTCTCTGTCTCTTTCTCCCTCTGTCTGTATGTCTCTCTCTCTCTGTCTATGTCTCTCTCTCTCTCCTCTCTCTCCTCTCTCTCTCTCTCTCTCTCTCTCTCTCTCTCTCTCTCTCTCTCTCTCTGCCTGACTGTCAGAGTGTTTACTAGGTATGTAATTCTGTTGGCGAGCGTCTCTCTAATTGTCAGTCTGTTTGCATCCCCCCTCTCTCTATCTCTCCCTCTCTCTCTCCCTCCCTCCCTCCCTCCCTACCCACTCCCCTCCCCCCCCCTCTCTCTCTCTCTCTCTCTCTCTCCTACCCCTCTTGCTAATCACACACTCTCCAGGCACTCTCCTTGACCATCTTGTCCTGTAGAAGCTGCTCCTCGTTCCCAGAGCACACTGTATTGATCAGGTTAACTTCATCAGCCATCACCCTTCAGCACGACCAGTAATGAACTGTGGACTGGAGCCTGTGGCAAGCATGTGACGGTACCATACGATGGAGGGCTTTCTTTGTAGGAAAAAAAAAAGAGCGATTACCTGTTTCTAAACAGAATCTGTCTCATCTGTCCGTCTGTCTATCTATCTGTCTGTCTGTCTAATTATACATCTATCTATCTATCTATCTATCTATCTATCTATCTATCTATCTATCGATGCGGAGAGCGAGCGAGCGAGCGAGCGAGAGAGAGAGAGAGAGAGAGAGAGAGAGACAGACAGACAGACAGACAGACAGACAGACAGACAAACAGACAGAGAGAGGTTACAAGGTGAAAAAATACGAGTTCTTGAATTTGGATCACTTACACAATGTGAAGGCACCTGAAGGAGTAGTCAGGTTCCACGTTGTCAAAGGCAGAACAAAACCAGTCCCAGTGGCATGTATCATGTATAACATATACATGGTACATGTAGACAAACAAACCAAAGACATAACACAACAATATGAACAGTAGATTTGTAATCCTGGTATCGTTTAATCAACAAATCTATCGAGCTTACTTGGTATGGAAAGCACTATTCTGTCTGTCTGTCTGTCTGTCTCCCGTCTGTCTGTCTGTCTGTCTGTCTGTCTGTCTCTTTCTCTTCTCTCTCTCTTCTCTCTCTCTCCTCTCTCTCCCCTTCTCTGTCTGTCTGTCTGTCTGTCTGTCCTGTCTCTCTCTCTCTCTCTCTCTCTCTCTCTCCTCTCTCTCTCTCTCTCTCCTCTCTCTCTCGTCTCTCTCTCTCTCTCTCTCTCTCTCTCAGGAGCACCCTGTATGAACTGTGCGTAATTTGTAATTCATATATTCATGAGAAGAAGAATGGTACATCACATTCATTCGATGCAGATCGCTTTGTCTTTGCTCATGTCGTGTCAGAGTGATTGTTTTCCGTGACGAGTATCATCGTCAAGGGTTACCCTTCCCACACACTACCCATGTTGACATGGGTAGAAATGGCCCTATCATTGAACCGTTCCGAGTCTTGTTCTGATTCCCTCCCTCCCTCCCCTCCCCGTCCTCTCTCTCCTCGCCCTCCTCCCTCCTCTCTCCTCTCCTCTCTCTCTCTCCCCCTCTCTCTCTCCTCTCTCTCCTCTCTCTCTCTCTCTCTCTCTCTCTCTCTCTTCTCTCTCTTTTGTTTGTCTGTGTACGTGTATCAATAACCACCATTAACAGCATAGACACACAGACACACACGCACACACACACACACACACACACACACACACACACACACGCGCGCGCGCGCGCGCGCGCACGCACGCACGCATACACGCACACACACACACACACACACACACACACACACACTTGTCATTTCAATATTTCATCGATTGAAACTGGATGTTTTTAGAACTAAATACAGCTCTGCAACAAAATGCGTATGCGGGGAAACAAAATTGACAAGAGATCATGTTTTGTTCGAATGTGTGCCTCTAAAGGCATTTCTTGCCACATTTATCAGGCATGTATGTGACAGATATATTTTTTTCTGGTATCGATTTTGCTTTGAAAGTTACTTTTCTTGATTTGTAGTCCAGTCAGGTATTTGCTTTAATCCGATATTGATAGTGTGTGTAGGTTTGTTTGTTTATTTCGTTTTGTCTGTCTGATTGTTTTCTGATGTTATGTACACCACCCTCCGCTCACTCCCAACCCACCCTCCCTACACACACACACACACGCGCACACACACACACACACACACACACACACACACACACACACACACACACACACACACACACACACACCACACACACACTTGTATGCAACATGAACAAACTCTATCTATCTCCCTCTATTTGCCTGTCTATCTCTCCTTTCTTTGTCTAATATCACATAAATTGGAAATGAAATGAGGCAGGGAACAGTAAACAACAAACAGTAAACAAGTGGGGTAGTTTTTGCCTCCCATAAGGAAACCCAACACAGGGTAACTTTTATTCAAGACTGGCACAGCCTTTTAAACTAGTGGGGGGAAACAAGCGCAGGCCAACAACTAAATTGTCTTCATAGTAATGACTTGGCAAAACTTGGTTAAAGAGGGGGGGGGGGGGGGGGGGGGGGCAGGAGGTTGAAGATGTAAAAACTGGGAACTTGAAATTAAGAAATATATTACAGATATGAAAACTCTTCACTGGCTGCATAAGGGAACCATCGCAATCCCTTTAAAGCAGATATATCTGTATTGTCCCGACGGACACACACACACACACACACACACACACACACACACACACACACACACACACACACACACACCACACACACACACACACACACACACACAACACACATGGACGCACAAACACACACCAGCACACACACTCTCTTTCTCACTTACACACGCACACATAGAGAGAGAGAGGAGAGGAGAGAGGAGAGAGGGGAGAGAGGAGAGGAGAGAGAGAGAGAGAGAGACAGACAGACAGACAGACAGACAGACAGATACAGAGACAGAGAGAGAGAGAGAGAGAGACAGACAGACAGACAGAAAGAGACAGAGGTAAAAGCTGAATCAAACCTGTGCTTTCACTCAAGGAGAAAGATTAAAGGAAAGAGGTTTAGGCTGGAGACAGAAGACAGGAGTGGAGGCTGACTAACCAACAGACAGGCACAAACAGGGATAATGGTTAAGAAAGGCTGCATGTGCTAATGGACCGCAGTCAGACTCCTGTCTTAACGCATTCGAGCAGCACACAGGGACTAGGACACTGACTTTGGGCAACGAAATCAATGTTTCTCCTCCCCCTCTCCCTTCCACACCCAAGCAGACACACCACACACACACACACACACACACACACACACACACACACACACACACACACACACACACACACACACACACACATGGACGCACAACACACACGCACGTACACTCTCATTCGTCACTTACACACGCACACATGGAAGAGAGAGACAGACAGACAGACAGAGAGAGAGAGAGAGATAGAGACAGAGACAGACAGACAGAGTCACATAGAGAGGAGAGAGATAGAGAGAGAGAGAAGAGAAGAGAGAGAGAGAGATGAGAGAGAGAGAGAGAGAGAGAGAGAGAGAGATCTTAGCACTTGGTAAAAGCTGAATCAAACCTGGTACTTTCACTCAAGGAGAAACGATTAAAGAAAGAGGTTTAGGCTGGAGACAGAAGACAGGAGTGGAGGCTGACTAAACCAACAGACAGGCACAAACAGGGATAATGGTTAAGGTGTCTAGGTAAAGGCATGTGCTAATGGACCGCAGTCAGACTCCTGTCTTAACGCATTCGAGCAGCACACAGGGACTAGGACACTGACTTTTAGGGCAACGAAATCAATGTTTCTTCCCCCCCCCTTCCACACCCCAAGCAGGACACAGACACAAGACACACAGACACACAGACACACACAGACACAACACACACACCACACACACACACACCACACACACACACACACACACACACACACACACACACAACACACACACACAACACACACACAACACACACACCAGGAGGACACATGGAGAGAGAGAGAGAG
>JADBJO010001577.1:0-2500 GCA_016801955.1 Conus betulinus | reverse complement strand
TTTTGTTTCTTTTTTGTTTGCTTTGTTTGTTGGGCTGGCTAGTTTAGCTTACTTCAGACTGGAGTATCACGAGACAACATTACAGTTGTTGTCTTGATTTCTGTTTTAGTTAACTATCTAATGAAATATTGCTCATTCTACAGGCTGCACTGATCACGATTCGGTGCAGTTCCGAAAGTTTACAATCTGTATCTAGTCACAACAAGTTTCACGTGTGTTTAGAAAAAAAGTTAAAAATCGTGTACAGTGGAAAATGTCCAAAATCTGTTGTTATTTACGAAGTAAAAGGACCATTATGTGGCCTGTTTGCAATCAGTCTGTCTTTTCAGTGAACATAATTCAGTTCATAGCCCTGAACACTTTGATTTATCCACGCACAACCAAAATTGAACCGATGTACTTTACAACAGACATTTTAAGCTCTGTTGTTACTTGCGGAAGGAAAAAAAAACTTTAGTGGCATAACGTAGGCTTTTAAACTGCAATCTATAATCATTCACTTTCGTAAATTTTATTCAGTAATGAAATGAATGTAGTGCAGAATGTACACAAATACAAATACAGAATAATCCACACTATAGACAAAGTAGTAGGCAAAATCATTGGTTGTTCCAATCATTCAACTCGAAAGAACATCTTTAAAGTAAATTATGTTTGATTTAAAAATCAAGGGGAAAAAACTGTATGTTGCTGTTAAAAACCAGTGATTGTCGCTGGTATGACGTCATCATCTGGTAAAGATATAAAGAGATCGGAATCATTAATCATGAAAAGAGTGAACAATTCGGAGAGAGAGAGAGAGAGAGAGAGAGGAGAGAGAGAGAGAGAGAGAGAGAGAGAGAGAGAGAGAGAGAGAGAGAGTTTTCCATGCAAACACAGCAACACGCTTAGACACATTCAAAACAATTTTTTCGGCAGAGGGATGGGACAGACAATGAGAGCTTGCACAGACAGCAATGGCTGAATGATCTGTGATTACCTGTCAACTGGAATATATGTACATGCATACGCATGGACTATCCTCTCTCTCTCTCTCTCTCTCTCTCTCTCTCTCCTCTCTCTCTCTCTCTCTCTCTCTCTCTGTCTTTGTCTATGTCTCTCTGTCTATCTGTCCGACTGTGTGTTTGTGTGGTTGTGTGTGTGTGTGTGTGTGTGTGTGTGTGTGTTGTGTGTGTGTGTGTGTGGTGTGTGTGTGTGTGTTTTGCCTGGATATCTGACCGTGAGTAGGCATGTATTTCCATCAATAGGGTTTTTTTTTTTTTTTTTTTTTTTTTTTTTTTTGTCAATCCTATTTGCATGTCCCCCTCCCCTTCCCTCTAATTAATTCGAAATTCGCCCTCCCCCCCCTCCCCCTCTTCTCTTCCCTCGCTCTCTCCTCTCTTGTCCTCTCTTATCTCTCTCCCTCTCTCTATTTCTGTTTCTATCTCTGTCTTCTGTCTATGTCTCTGTCTAGGTCTCTGTCTATCTCTCTATCTGTCTGTCTGGTCGTGTCTGTTCTGTCTGCCTATCTCTCTCTCCTCTCTCTCTCTCTCCTCTCCTCTGTGTGTGTGTTGTGTGTGTTGTGTGTTGTGTGTGTGTGTGTTGTGTGTGTTGTGTGTGTGTGTGTTGCGTGTGTGTGTTTTGCCTGGCTATCTGACCGTGAGTAGGCATGTATTTTCCATCGATAGGTGTTTTTTCTATTTTACTGTCAGGTCTATTTGTTTGTCTCCCTCCCCCTCCCTCCATTTCGCCCCTCCCTCTTCTCTCCGGACTCTCTCGACCCTACTCACCTCTCTCTCTCTCCCCTCTCCTCTCTCTCTCTCTCTCCTCTCTCCTCTCTCCCTCTCCCCCCCATCTCTCTCTCTCCCCCCTCCCTCATGTCCTCTCTCTTCTCTGTTTGCATGGCTATCTGACCGTAACCTCCGGCCCTCCTATCTTCATCGTCTCTCCCTCCATCTCTCTCTCCCCTCGCTCTCTCTGTGTGATGTTTGCATGTGTCCCCATCTGACCGATAACCCCCAGCCTGTTATTTCCATCGCCTAGGTGATTTTCGTTTTTAACTGTCAAGTCATGTTTAATGCCCCCCCCCCCCGCCCTTCTTTCCGCCCTTCCTCTGCTCATCCGCTATCGGGTCATCTCTCTCTCTCTCTCTCCGTCTCTCTCTTCTCTCTCTCCTCATCCCCCAGCATCTCTCTCTCTTCTCCGTCTCTCGGTCTCTTCCTCCTCTCTCCTCCCTCTCATCTCCTCTCACTCCTCTCCATCTCTCTCCGCCTCTCTCTCACTCTTACCTACTCCTTGTTTTCACCAACCCGTAGTGGCGCTAAGCTTGGACACGTGGCCCTGTCAAAGCCGATCATTCGTTCTGAGATTACCTGTCTGATCTTCTTAATTTCCAATATTATCCGCCATCAACCTCATATTATGTCCCATAAAGTAACTTTGGATTACATACTGTGGGACGCATGTATCATTGCCGTATGTGGACTTCTAGTGGAAAGAGCTATTATTGCTTCTTTTTTTT
>JADBJO010001576.1:322500-390000 GCA_016801955.1 Conus betulinus | reverse complement strand
TGACTATTGATCTGGGAAGAATTTCCTGGACTGTGGTAAAATATTCCATTCGCCCCCTCTCCCACTTCCCTTTCCAATTAAAACTATTTTCCTTGTGATTCTGAACGAATGATCCAGGCAAGATTTCTTGTAATGATTGGTTGTCTACCTTTATCATAAGTTCATCAGAGTTATCTGTCAAATTTTTCTCCTCACCATGTGGAGAGCGCAGTGCCATAGCAAGTCCCTATCAACCTTTATCGATAGTCCCTTTTGACTACACACACCCGATGATACGGGTACTATTTACAGTGGTTTTACTGTGTGTTTTTACTGTTACCCCCCCCCCCCCCCCCCCCACCTCCCCGCCCTTCAGATGACGCAGGTCGTGCAAGACCCACACTCGTCAAAGTCTTAAAGAGCATATACCAATCGGGCTATACAGTCGTCCACGACCCATTCTCAATGCACTGCCCTATCGGATGACCACTCTTTGAGGTATGGGCCTTCCTCGACCTGTATCACTGGAAAGGTATGAATTTAATGATGCCATCGATGGTTTCTTCCCTGAGTTTTGTTTCTTCCGCTTTTGTTGCACAGATATATCGACATCGGCTGACAGATAGCTTACTTGGTCTTTGACAAATGCACTAATGTTCATTAAAACAAAATTCAGAGCGAGAAATATTCTGATTTTATCATGTCTGTGGGTTGTGGGTGACCTAGGAAGCAAGTTTTGATTAAAATATATATCGCTAGATTATGTAACAGAGGGTTTTTCTTATGTTGCCATGGATCCCTTTGTATCCCCTGAGAGTATGCTGCATGCAGCAGGTTGGTGGTTTCATCCCCGGACTGGGGAATTCATCTTTCATCTACGGCAGTGTGGATGTGGAGCACTGCCTCGACATGGGTCTAGATCCCTTTCTATGGCGGTTTGATTCAACTCGTTTAGCATCTGCAGTTCTAGAAGGCAACATATCCCAATGCCAGCTGACTCTACGCTGTTAAGCTGCTGAAAACTTTGTCATCGCTGACGGAATTCTATCACTGCAGGATGTCAAAGGAAGAAAAAGCACACTGCAGCTTTAAGTCCACACAGGTCTCGGTTTGCTCCACATGGTAAAGAACGATCACTCCTCCCCTTCACATAGTAAAGAATGATCTATCTCTCCTTCACATAATTTCTCCAATCCTTCACATAGTAAATGGTCACTCATTCCTTCACATTGTAAAGAATGATCACTAATCTCCTTCATATAGTAAAGAATGATCTCTCTCTCTCTCTCTCTGTCTGTCTGTCTCTCTCTCTCTCTCCCCTTCACATAATGATTTCTCCTCTCCTTCACATAGTAAAGAACGGTCACTCCTCTCCTTCACATAGTAAAGAACGGTCACTCCTCCCCTTCACATAGTAAAGAATGGTCACTCCTCTCCTTCACATAGTAAAGAACGGTCACTCCTCCCCTTCACATAGTAAAGAACGGTCACTCCTCTCCTTCACATAGTAAAGAACGATCACTCCTCTCCTTCACATAGTAAAGAATGGTCACCCCCCTCCTTCACATAGTAAAGAACGATCACTCCTCTCTGTCACATGGTGAAGAATGATCTATCCTCTCTGTCACATAGTGAAGAACAGTCTCTCCTCTCCTTCACATAGTAAAGAACGGTCACTCCTCCCCTTCACATAGTAAAGAACGGTCACTCCTCTCCTTCACATAGTAAAGAACGATCACTCCTCTCCTTTCACATAGTAAAGAGTGGTCACCCCTCTCCTTCACATAATAAAGAACGATCACTCCTCTCTGTCACATGGTGAAGAATGATCTATCCTCTCCGTCAAATAGTGAAGAATGGTCTCTCCTCTCCTTCACATAGTGAAGAACGGTCACTCCTCCCCTTCACATAGTAAAGAATGGTCACTCCTCTCCTTCACATAGTAAAGAACGGTCACTCCTCCCCTTCACATAGTAAAGAACGGTCACTCCTCTCCTTCACATAGTAAAGAACGATCACTCCTCTCCTTCACATAGTAAAGAGTGGGCATTCCTCTCCTTCACATAGTAAAGAACGATCACTCCTCTCTGTCACATGGTGAAGAATGATCTATCCTCTCCGTCACATAGTGAAGAATGGTCTCTCCTCTCCTTCACATAGTAAAGAACGGTCACTCCTTCCCTTCACATAGTAAAGAATGATCACTCCTCTCCTTCACACAGTAAAGAACGATCACTCCTCTCTGTCACATAGTAAAGAACGATCACTCCTCTCCTTCACATAGTAAAGAACGGGTCACTCCCCCCCTTCACATAGTAAAGAACGATCACTCCTCTCCTTCACACAGTAAAGAACGATCACTCCTCTCCTTCACACAGTAAAGAACGATCACTCCTCCCCTTCACATAGTAAAGAACGGTCACTCCTCCCCTTCACATAGTAAAGAATGATCACTCCTCTCCTTCACACAGTAAAGAACGATCACTCCTCTCCTTCACAAGTAAAGAACGGTCACTCCTCCCCTTCACATAGTAAAGAACGATCACTCCTCTCTGTCACATGGTGAAGAATGATCTATCCTCTCCTTAACATAATGAAGAATGGGCTCTCCTCTCCGTCACATAGTGAAGAACGATCATTCCTCTCCTTCACATAGTAAAGAATGATCACTCCTCTCCTTCACATAGTAAAGAGTGATCACCTCTCCTTTCACATAGTAAAGAACGATCACTCCTCTCCGTCACATGGTGAAGAATGATCTATCCTCTCCTTCACATAGTAAAGAGTGGTCACTCCTTCCTTCACATAGTAAAGAACGATCACTCCTGTCCTTCACATAGTAAAGAGTGATCACTCCTCTCCTTCACATAGTAAAGAACGATCACTCCTCTCTGTCACACGGTGAAGAATGATCTATCCTCTCCGTCACATAGTGAAGAATGGTCTCTCCTCTTTGTCACATAGTGAAGAATGGTCTCTCCACTCCGTGACATAGTAAAGAATGATCTATCCTCTTCTTCACATGATTTCTCCTCTCCTTCATATGGTAAAGAATGATCACTCCTCTCCTTCCACATAGTAAAGAATGATTTCTCCTCTCTGTCACATGGTGAAGAATGATCTATCCTCTCCTTCACATAGTGAAGAATGATCTCTCCTTCACATGGGAAAGAATCAATACTCCTCTCCTTCACATAGTAAAGAATGAACACTCCTCTCCTTCAGTCAGTAAAGAATCATCACTCCTCTCCTTCACATAAAAAAGAATGATCACTCTTCTCCTTCGCTTAGTAAAGAATGATCACTCCTTTCCTTCACATAGTAAAGAATGATCACCCCTCTCCTTCACATAGTAAAGAATGATCACTCCTTTCCTTCACATAGTAAAGAATGATCACTCCTTTCCTTCACATAGTGAAGAATGACCTCTCCTTCACATGGGAAAGAATCATCACTCCTCTCCTTCACATAGTAAAGAATGAACACTCCTCTCCTTCACATAGTAAAGAGTGATCACTCCTTTCCTTCAAGGGCTAATACCCTGAATGAATAAACTGATAAAAAATGTTTCATTCTGTGTGTTTCCATGTGTATATGAGCGGGTTTACATGTGATGAGAGGAACTTGTCAACTGATTACTGTGGTACGAGGAGAACGCCTGTAAACTGCAACAAGAGAGACAAAGAAAAAGGAAAAAACACTTTCCTACACAGTGTTAAAAGAGCCGTGACCACAAGACAGCAAAGGAAGATCTAAAGAGAGAACTGAAGAGATAAGATGGAAATGAGAAAAGAGTCAAACACAGAATTTTCCAAACGTGGAGTTACGATATTAACTGAAAGAGCCCCCATTGTTCAAAGAGTGAGGAGGAGAAGGGGTGAGAAAGACAGAGAGAGAAAGAGGGACACAGAGTGTGTGTGTGGGAGGATGGGGGTGGAGGAGAGAGAGGGTCGTGCTACAGGGACACAGATCTGGGAAGCCCCCTTTAACCTTCCCCAGCAGTCTCTCATGACTACACAGTTGGCACAACGCAAGCCCCTCAGTACCCCCACATTTTACGTAAGCTTTACCGAGTGTTTTCGCTGTTTATCCCAGATTGTTTGGATGTTGTGGGTCCTGGTGGACCCAGGCTCATCAGTCATCAAGCGTTTATACTTTAACAGATGATACAGGTACATCTGGACCAATACTATACGCGCTGTAGTATCCAAATACCTGTCTGTAAAGTACGGTTCAGTTGGGACCTGCTCTTCGTGGGAAGTGTACAGTTCAAAGGATGCAGCAGATTTGGACTTTTCCTTTAGATGCACAGGTACACACAAATTTCATTCTTGAGTATATGACATTTTTGAAAGGTATCTAAAATGTTGCTTAGAAACTTTCCTGTTCCTGAGGGAAAAGATGTTTTTGTGTGCTATGGTACTGGTGGACCTATGAAGCATTTATACACACACACATCCTCTCCTTCATATCCTAACCAACATGTCGGAATTCATTTATCTTACACACTAACTCGGGATGAAACAAAATCAGTTTTCCTCACAGTTGGCTCAATAGCATTGTACCCATGCCGCTCACTCCAAATCCTTATCCACAGCCACAGCCCGGCCCGACCCGCCACAGGCAATCCACAGGGAGCAGTCAATGTTGAGTCATCAAGAGGCAACCCACCAGAGGAGACATTGCACTGCTGCCGAATCACTTCACTTGTCCTGATCCAACATAACACAGGACACCACCTATTAAGCCCCCTACTGATGACAATAATAGCTTTGTTGTGGAGCTGGCATGAGTGAGCTTTCCTTCCGGACGGTGCCACCACGTCCGTCCAACGACTATCCCTATGAATTTGCTGATACTGGTGACCCCGATGGAACCAAACCACACTGAGGTCATATCATGAGAGCCACAGAATTTGAGGCATTTGTTTATGCTGATCGGTGAGGATGATGATGATGAAGATAGTGCTACAGATTTTCGTTCTGGTCTGAGACTGCATGACAAGATGGCAAGATGAACAACATTCAGGACAACGAAAATGAAGAAGAACGAGCAATCACTTATATTATCAAATTTGGCGCAAGATGGGCGTTGAATGAAATGAGGCTGTCTCCTTCCCAACGGCCTCGTTTCCATTCAATGCCTCCTTCAAAATTTATCACACTCTTCTCCACCTCTTCCAACACTATCACACCACAGCCTCCTTTAAAATTATCACATTCTTCTCCACCTCTTCCAACACTATCACACCACAGTCTTAGTCTTTGCTTTACTCATCAACGTGTATTTTACCGAGGTGAAATCAGAGGTTTTACAAGTGCCATACCACACACATGCACATACTCATCAACTACTCTCATTTTTCCATGTTCTTCATACACACTATGCATACATTTATTTAAAAAAAATTAGTAGTACACATTTTGGTGGATATTTTGATGACAATACTGTAACTGTTGTAAGGAGTTCTACACTACAGAGAACTGGCTGTCATCACAAAGCACACAGACATGGGCATTGAATAGTGTAGATCAAAGATGGGTGAACCACGTACTGGCCAACCTCCTGAGAAAGGAAACCAACAGCTGTGGGCTAAACAATGATTACATTGGGATACGCTGCAGAAATACTGCACCTAATGCCCTCACCTCGAGTATGCTGCCGGATGGTCAACTTATATATATACACTGCCCTACACACACACACACACCACTCCCACCTGCACCCCTACATACAGAGCTGGATACAACACAGCCAAGCGCACATTTCATTAAAATCTGTTATCTACTGATTTCCCTACAGACATTGTAACAGCAGTAAACTATCGAGAATAGATGACGTGCAGATGCCAGTCCTGAGAAGAAAAAGAAATTGATATCAAGTAGGGAAAAGAGGAACATCTGACAAAAAGAAAAAAAAAAAAAAAAAAACAAAACCTGACAACCCCCTTCCTCCCCCTCCCCTCCCTATCTGCCCCCCCCCCCCCCCCCCCCCCCCTCCCATACCCCCGGATAAATTAACAACTACAATGGCATAATCAAGGAGCCAGAGTGGGTAAACGTCAGCCTCCAGAGGACATGAAACCATCGGTCCTTCAGCTTGCCATTCACAACCTGGACGTGGTCTCACCCCACAGGCCTGAACACAGAGAGGACATTGCAGCTAAGGGCATGATGGGCCACAGCTCTGAAGAACTGCAGACTTTTTTTTTCATTTTTTTTTTTTTTTTTGAATGATGATCAAGATAATATACAGGCGCTCCATTCGATTCTCAGACTAGACGCCACGGCCGTCAGTCTGTGCTGACTTTTGTAATGCATCGCATCATACACAAGGTCTGACAGGGCTGTAGTCTGTGCTTACTTCTGTAATGCATCCTAACAAAACACAAGGTCTGAGAGATACGAACACCTGCAGTGCTGGTCAGGAAATCTGAGTAACTTTATGTCTCTCGCATTACAGTGGATGAAACTTGCCAGTGGGGTTCCACTTCCAGTCTTCCCGTCCAAGCCCACAGCGCCACTCAGTTCTGGTGGGACCCCTGGAGGATGTGGAGGGGAGGGAGAGGAGGTGGAAACGATTCCCTAGGTAAATAATTTTGAAGGAACTTGAAACTATCACCTTACAAACTGCAGCTCCTAACCACTGCCACACGGTGACTGGTCCAGACAGTATCTTTCATCCGACCCACTACTCTTGAACCTACAGCCTCAAAATATAGTCCTTCCTCTTGGCTGTAAAATGTGTTAAAAAAAAAAACCCACCATCTAAACATTTTCAAATACTGCTGTTAACATCATTTTGCCACTTGTTCACACAAGTACTCAGTTCTGCCCTTAACGCCATCCACTGCACCCCAGCCTTTCTTCATACCATCGCACACCCCTCCTCACTCAAGACTGTGCTCCTGACTGCAGGTTCACGGGGACCAGAAATGCATGTGCCTAACCCAGGGTGTCAATGCACGCATCATCCACAACATCACCCACCCCCGCGCAATGGGACCGAACTGCATTATCAACATTCCACTGAACCCAAAGGTGGTTTTAAACACAAAGAAAGAAACAAACAAACAAAATCCTATACTGTACAGTATCAAATTAAAAATGTACGCATAACTGATAAAGTTCAAAATGCTTCAATAACGCTAGAATCTTATTTTTTTAAAAAGTAAAAAAAAACACAAAAAAAAAAGCTTTCCTGAAAAAGACGATCTCTGTTAATAAAATGGAGTGATCCTGAAACATCATTCTCAAAACCTTTGTGCTCAAAGCCCGTGCGATTTCATTTAGTGGCATAATAGACCATTACCTGTGATAAAAAATAACGATCATAAACGACATGTTGTCAATATAGACTGCAGTCAATGACAGAACAACTGCGCAAGTCATCCAGTTCATTTTTACACGCACACAAGGTATCACATAAGAAGCACAGGTGTTGTATATATTCTCCTGGATTTAAAAATCTGACACATCTACATCCACTTGCCCGCATCTACCAGAGGCTAGATCTGGTGCACACACACACATCTGGTTATTACGATGGACAACTGGAAGGTGGACATCACACACAGCTATGACGCGCTCCACACAGACAGCTCTCTCATCATGCACTCCGCTGACATTCATAGCAGGCTAGGCATACTGTGGCAGGCATACACACACACACACACACATTTCTGTCCAGTTCAAGGATACACATACTATGCACATTTGTTATGGATGTCATCTTTGACACACACGCATGTTAAAGATTTTCTAGTCTCTTTCACACTCACAAACACATCACACACCACCACAGTCCATCCCAAGTTGATAAAACATGCCATTTCTAAGTAGCAAATTGATTGATGGAATTGTACGGAAACTTCACATATTACGCACATGCAAGCGTATGGAACATCACTCAGTTTGCAATACAGATGCATGCACAAACCAGCAGAGGCAACACAAAGAAAGTTACTGGCCGCATGGCAACATGGATGACACACAACAAACATGTCCATAACCGGTAACTGTCAGGGCACACAAAGATGGCTGACAAAACTGAAAGGGCACACAACGGTGGCTGACAGGACAAAACTGTAACTGACAGGGCACACAAAGATGGCTGTCAAGACAAAACTCCGACAGAGCACACAAAAGATGGCTGACAAACCCCCATAACTGACAGGGCACACAAAGATGGCTGACAAGACAAAACTGTAACCGACAGGGCACACGATGGTTGACAAGACAAAACTCTGACAGGGCACACAGAGATGGTGGACAAGACAAAACTGTAACTGACAGGGCACACAAAGATGGTGGACAAAACTAAAACTGATACAGCACACAAAGATGGCGGACAAGACAAAATCGTAACTGACAGGGCACACAAAGATGACTGACAAAACTGTAACTGATGGAGCCAAGAAAGATGGCTGACATGATTAAAATCTAACTGGCAGAACATACAAAGATGGCAAATAAGACAAGAATACACGGGGCAAGCCAAGATGGGCGACGCAACAAATGTAATCGACGGGGCACACAGAGGTGACACATATGACACAAATGTTATTAGTTGGGCACATCAAGGTCGCTGACGTGACAAATATGTATCTGACATGGCGATCAAAGATGGCTGACACACCAAAACTGCAACTGACAGGGAATACAAACAAAACTGACAGGACAAAAACATTAACTGACAGGGCATCAAAAGATAGGAGACAGAAGAAGCCACGAGAGGCAAACACGACTGTGCTAGATATCACAAAACACAAAGATAGCTGGTACTGTGCGCGTACACTCTCGCACACACACACATAGCTGACAGGACAGGGTACAAAGATGGCCGACAACATGTCTATCAGAACAGGACAGAGAAACGAACTGCTGGACAAACAGAAAAATGGACAGAACAGGTCAGGACACAAAAGCAGCAGAGGTGACCTTATCCTCCAAAAGACCGTGTCAATCAGCAACAGATCTCTCTTCAGCTTCACTTGGGGAGTACTGAAGCCGTGTTTCATGTAGAACAGCTTAACAGCCAGACATTTCACAATTTCATCATGCTTAGCTTTGCCCCATCTGACATACATTCTTCAACACACACACTCACCAGCTGAGGGGCAGTAAGTAGAACTGGCAAACAAAATACAGGGCCCAAATTGCTGTATGCATAGATGTAAATTACATTGATCTAAGGACTACTAGGATGACAGATTATATCTGTAAAAGAAACATCAACTGTGAACTCTGACCGCAGCAAGACAGAGTTCTTTGGTCTGGACTGAGAGGCATCACAGATGAGCTGTTAACTTCATCCTTTCAATGCTGGTCACCCATCACTTCATCACCACTGTCACCTGTCAGGTCTTTCCTATGCATTACATACCATATTATTCAAAGGGTGGGGTGGGAACAGGAGGAACTGAGGGAGGGAGGTGTCACAATCAGCGAATATTCTCTTGTCATATACAAACAAACAGCATGCTGAATGCTGCTGTTATTTGTGTGGAGTCAATAGTCTTGTGAACTTGTAAGCCACATCATTTGCAGACCAATGGGATGAATTTAAAAATTTGCTGATTCTGCCTAACATTGGAGCAGGCAAATTCAACTCATGATTCCAGCTGTCCAGGTGGCAACCTGAAAGATGTCCCTGAGTGGTGGAGCTTTTACACAAGATACACAGGTGTCACACCCAACAGAGGACTGGCACCTGCCCAGTCATCTGCTAGGTGAAACAGCACTGGTTGGCTTCTGGCGCTGTCTGTCATCAACACACCCACTGCCTGCATCAGTTTTACAGCCAGACATGCGGCTGTTTCTGAGCACCAGGTCCAGCTGTCTTTACAAAAAAAAAAAAAAAAAAAAAAAGAAAAAAAAAGTGTCGGGCTGTGTCAGCTTCCTAGTTTAAGAGCCCCCTTGGCTCCTTGGGCTTGAGAAACTGTTCTGAGGTCACACTGGTATGCTACTGATCTATGTTTCAGTCAGTACAGGCCATTGAACACACTGGCATCTAGGCCATTCTTGTCTTCACACCTATAGCCCAGTTGACCGACCGAAGAGGCCACACTGAGGGCTGCTGTCTTTGTTCTGAATTGTGCGATACTTTAGTTCATGATCCAAGATCACCAGGTTCTACACAACTCAGCATCCCCAGGTCTGTGGAGGATCGCTAAACATACCCAAGGCACAGGCTGGGTTCATGCAAAAAAGGAGAGTAACCATATAAAGCTCTCCTGGTTTGTATACAAATATTTAATCCAGCACTATTATGCAATAATATATTCGAAAGTGAAAGTTTGGACAAAGAACCTCTGGAAATCAGTTTCACAGCTTATTCAAAACACTTCAAAGCACATTAGGGATAACGATCTATCTTGTACAGTAGCTCTAACAAACCACTCTCTTACAGCGGGTCTCATGATCTGTCTTGCGCAGTGATCTCACAATCTACCCAACACAACAGACTTGACACTTTACTTCACATAGCAGGTCTCATGATCTACAATCTACCCAAAACAACAGACTTGACACTTTACTTCACATAGCAGGTCTCATGATCTATCTTGTGCAGTGATCTCACAATCTACCCAACACAACAGACTTAATTTTCACATAGGAGGTGTCATGATCTATCTTGTGCAGTGATCTCACAATCTACCCAACACAACAGACTTGACACTTTACTTCACATAGGAGGTGTCATGATCTATCTTGTGCAGTGATCTCACAATCTACCCAACACAACAGACTTGACACTTTATTGCACATAGCAGGTCTCATAATCTACCTAATAAAACGAACTTCAATCTATCTCATACAACAGGGCTCATGATCTATCATGTGCAGTACAATAGGACTCTTGATCTGTCACATACAACAAACTTAACAATCTGTTTGATACGATCTATTTTGAACTACACTTTTTTTTTTTTTTTTAGACTAAACAACTTATCTCGCACAGCAGGCCCAACAGTCTAGCTTTTATAGCACTCATCATGATCTGTCTTAGACAGTATGCCATACGATCTACCGTTAGAACAGACTGAACTATCTATGTCTTAAAGCAGACCTTACGATCTACCTCCTACAGAAGCCATCATGATCATGATCCACGTCATACAGTAGGGTTTTACATCCTGTCTGGTACAGCAGATGTAATGATCTGTCTCCTGCAGCAGACCAGAGTTTGTACTGAACTGTCTCCACAAAACTCCTATACTTTTTCCCAAACCCCAGACCTGTTTCCCTTGACCTGTGTGGAGATACATATGTTGCACTGATGTTGCACTTTGGGGAGGCAGAGCTCAGTTGGTCAAGTGACAGAGACTTGATCTTGGTTATCCTGGGTATGCTAGTTCAAATCTCTGCCAGGCCATGTCAGTACAGAGGGCTTCTCCCTAACAGTTGACATTGGTTCTGATTCCATTTCCCAACATCCTTCAGAAGAGTGTATAAAACAGAGGTTCCTTATGTGAATGTGAGCATAACATTTTGACACACACACAATATTACAGTTTACACTACCCACTTTTGAATGAGAAGGCAAGTGTGGCTGCTGGTATGGATGACATGTATACACCCAGCATACACCCTCCATGAGAAATCGACAGAAATGAGTCATACACTGGGTGACCGATATTCAACTTGGGTGACATAGGAAACGACAGAACATAGTGCCAGCAGGCAGTTTTTCCAGTCTGCTCTACCTGGGTAGGCAGTTAATGGAGTAAACTAGAGCATGGGATTGTAAAATGCTTAGACCAAGTATCAGCGCTATATATAAGAACTATCAATGACAATACATGTGCATTAGTGTATAGCCTGGTCATGAGTTCTCCTCCACGGGTGTAACTGATGAAATCCAAATATCTGAAGCTGGAATCCAGGGATCGTAAAGCCCTTGATTGCGTTCACAGGCCACTTCTTTCTGTCTAATTCAGTTCAATTCATTTTGCATATATAGCCCAGGTGACTGCAAAACACCATACCAAGGCTGTCACCTTGTTAAAATCAACTCTAAAAAGATTCCACACACACATGCGTGCGCTCATTTAAACACATTGTCTCAAAATTCTGAGTGTCTACTATCTGACTGTGAAACGCACACAGCAGCTCATGTTTGACAACAAACGCTGCTTTGCTCAACCATGTTCTCATGGGTAGATGGACTAAGTAAAGTAACATTTTGACTGAAAAAACAAAACAAAACAAAATTTTCTTGAACATGTTCTGCTGTCTTTGTCTCTTTCTTTTCTTGCTTCTGTTTGTTTTTTGGGTGTGGAAGGAGGGGGAGCTGTTGTTGATAAAGTGGAACTTTAGTTTTCAGCAATTCTAAAGGGTCACTGTATGTAGCTGTTTTATCACCTACAGATATAAAAATGTGTGTATAGGGTCACTTTATGTAGCTGTTTTATCACCTACAGATATAAAAATGTGTATAGGGTCACTGCATGTAGCTGTTTTATCACCTACAAATATAAAAATGTGTATAGGGTCACTGTATCTAGCTGTTTTATCACCCATAGATCATAAAATGTGTATACATAATCATTGTATGTAGCTGTCTTATCACCTACAGATCATAAAATGTGTGAATGTGGTCAGTGTATGTAGCAATCACCTATTGATCATAAAATGTATGTATGTGATCACTGTGTAGCTGTCTATCAACTACAGATCACGAGTGTTATTTGGTTAGTGCATAGTGTCTATGACCAACAGATCATAAAGTGAGTGTACTTGGACTCTCTATGTAGCTATCACCTTGGATCATAAAGTGAGCGTACTTGGACACACTATATGTAGCTATCACCTTGGATCATACACTGAGGGTACTAGGACTTTATATGTAGCTATCACCTTGGATCATACACTAAGAGTACTAGGACTTTATATGTAGCTATCACCTTGGATCATACACTAAGAGTACTAGGACTTTATATGTAGCTATCACCTTGGATCATACACTGAGGGTACTAGGACTTTATATGTAGCTATCACCTTGGATCATACACTAAGAGTACTAGGACTTTATATGTAGCTATCACCTTGGATCATACACTGAGGGTACTAGGACTTTATATGTAGCTATCACCTTGGATCATACACTAAGAGTACTAGGACTTTATATGTAGCTATCACCTTGGATCATACACTGAGGGTACTAGGACTTTATATGTAGCTATCACCTTGGATCATACACTGAGGGTACTAGGACTTTATATGTAGCTATCACCTTGGATCATACACTGAGGGTACTAGGACTTTATATGTCTATCACCTTGGATCATACACTGAGGGTACTAGGACTTTATATGTAGCTATCACCTTGGATCATACACTGAGGGTACTAGGACTTTATATGTAGCTATCACCTTGGATCATACACTGAGGGTACTTGGACTCTATATGTAGCTATCACCTTGGATCATAAAGTGAGCATACTTGGACACTATATGTAGCTATCACCTTGGATCATACACTGAGAGTACTGTGACTCTATATGTAGCTATCACCTTGGATCATACACTAAGAGTACTAGGACTTTATATGTAGCTATCACCTTGGATACTTGGACTCTCTACGCAGCTATCACCTTGGATCATCAAGTGAGTTGATTTGATTGCAGTATCCAGCAGTCTGTCCTCAACAGATCATTCAGTCACAGTGTTTAGCTATCACCTACTCTCTAATACACAAAATGTGCTATATCTGTCTGTCTCTTGGTATACATCCAGTTTTGGCTTTGTTGCTGGTTAGGGACATCCACGGTTTTTGTCAGATTTCCTCCACAAATTCAGCATCAGCATACCGACACATCAAAAGCAATCACTTTTGTGCTAGAAAGCAAAGTGATGTCAGCATTTGAAGCGAGTCAAAGTATGGCTTGCTGATGGAGTTAATAGTTTAGAAACACTGTGGGTATTGTCAGCTAAAACAGCTCAGCTGGAACACAGCTATTAGACCGAAGATTTAAACATCCATGTCCCTTGCTCTTGACACTTTTTTCTTGGTCTTCCAGGGATTCAACGTGTGTCTTAGGCAAAACGGGATGGGGGATATGGGGAAAGGGGATGTGAGGGGAGAGGAGAAGGGAATCGGGTGAAAAGGGAGGACTGGGGGTGGGGGAGGGGTAGTGAATGAGGGGGAAGAAGGATGGGGAGGAATGAGGATGGGGAAAGAGAGAGGCTGGGGTAGGGGAAGGGAGAGGTGGTGGGTTGGGGTGGTGGTGTTTGGCTATAAGATGATAAAAAGTGAGCATATTTTGTCACCGCATACTACAAAGGTGTGCACACGGTCACTGATCACTAATCATCACCCACAGATCATAAAGTGCCTGTCAAACTTGTCATTCGCCCAATCTGGGTGTAAGATAAAAGAGAAGTCCACTGACTTGGACATACATCATGGACAAGCTGCATGTCTGAACAAGCCAGGACACTGTGGCCAGTGCCAGACCTAAGACACATGCTGGTTGCTGCTGCCTCAGCCTATCTTGACGCGGACACTGACCAGGGCTGTGGACCTGTGAACCCAACACTGGCTGTTACAACACTGGTCATCTCACACTAACACACTGATCCTGAACACTGGTGCGTTTCGTCTTGGCAGCGCCTTAACTGAAAAGTTTCTTCGTCAAAAGCTGACGGTGACTGGCACTTGAGCATGATTCTCTGGCACTTGAGCATGATTCTTCTTCTGAACTGTTTGAGTTCCCTGGGGAACACAGAGCTTGGCAACACTTTTCCAGCTGACTCGGTTCTGGGACTGACCTCTTGACTGTGTCATTCCCGCTGTGTTCCTTTCAAGATCTATGCACTGGCACCAGGTCTGCGTAGGTCATCCCACCTTCCTTTTCCACTGTGGGTTCCATTCTTGAGCCTGTCTGGTGATGTTGGTAGGAGCCCTCAGGTAGTGTTTGACCAGGCCAGCCCATTTCCTTCTCTTCATCTCTCCTCAGCTTGATTACTGTTGTATGAATATTAGAGTTGTTAAAGCACCACGATTTGAAAACAGATTCCCTGATTGTGACACCCCAAACCAAAGCCCACAAAGAGAGCATTCACAGGCTTTCACAGGACACGTGGCCACTGCATGCCTCCACATTGGGATCAGGTGGAATTCTTCGCAATGTGATGTAACTGGTGTTTCTCTTGTCTTTTTTTTTTTCTTTTCAAATTTCATCAAACGGTGCACACTGTACCCCTAAGTACATGGGTAACCCAAGTGTGAACTGCAAACTGTACGCAAGGCCCTCCAGCACCTACCTGCTACAAAAACACATCCCTCATGACCCACCTGCAGCGCAGTATCACCCACAGAGTTCTGCAGACGGACAACCTTGCTCTCTTCTTGTAATCCAGCATGCTTTTACATCAAACATTCCACACAACTCGGCACACTGTCACTGCAGTCATTCTATGGAGATGCAGAGCTCTCTGATCATGTCCCTTGGCTCACAACCTGTACATTTCTTTAACATTCCCTTTATCGGCAACAGACATCATATGTATCTATGTGTGTATTTCTCGATAAACAAGTTTTTATGCACGTCATGTATGGGTTTAAGTTAAAAGAGTTTAGGAAAGACAGCATGTGTATGATTCTGCCTGAACTGATGGACACATGGCTTCAAGGGAAGAACAGAAAGTCAACTACTAGCTAAAATAAAGTCAGTCCAGCAGAATTTTCCTTTGTCAACCCAGACACATGAAGATGACTTTTTCAGTCCTTGTGTTCACAATGGCACAATGTTCACCCCCTCAGGGACAGGAGAGGGACGTGATGATGAGGGGGAGGGGGGAGGGGGAGGAGCACAGCAGGAGGAGGTAGAGGGCAGCACTGTCCACCACAGAGGAGCGGTTCACTCTCTCTCTGCTGCCACAATGCTGAAGGCGTCAACCAGCTCCTCTGCGCGTTGTCGTCCTTCACCATGGGCGGTTCTTCACTGGCTGAGGCCAGGGGGAGGTTTAGGGGGATCTGTAACACACAGCAAGCAGTTTACACACTGACAGAGATGGTACCTATGTGTGGTCTTCTTTACAGCACAGAACACACAGCAAGCAGTTTACACACTGACAGAGATGGTACCTATGTCTGCCCTTCTTTACAGCACAGAACACACAGCAAGCAGTTTACACACTGACAGAGATGGTACCTATGTGTGGTCTTCTTTACAGCACAGAACACACAGCAAGCAGTTTACACACTGACAGAGATGGTACCTATGTGTGGTCTTCTTTACAGCACAGAACACACAGCAAGCAGTTTACACACTGACAGAGATGGTACCTATGTGTGGTCTTCTTTACAGCACAGAACACACAGCAAGCAGTTTACACACTGACAGAGATGGTAACTACGTCTGCCCTTCTTTACAGCACAGAACACACAGCAAGCAGTTTACACACTGACAGAGATGGTACCTATGTGGTCTTCTTTTACAGCACAGAACACACAGCAAGCAGTTTACACACACTGACAGAGATGGTACCTATGTGTGGTCTTCTTTACAGCACAGAACACACAGCAAGCAGTTTACACACTGACAGAGATGGTACCTATGTGTGGTCTTCTTTACAGCACAGAACACACAGCAAGCAGTTTACACACTGACAGAGATGGTACCTATGTCTGCCCTTCTTTACAGCACAGAACACACAGCAAGCAGTTTACACACTGACAGAGATGGTAACTACGTCTGCCCTTCTTTACAGCACAGAACACACAGCAAGCAGTTTACACACTGACAGAGATGGTAACTACGTCTGCCCTTCTTTACAGCACAGAACACACAGCAAGCAGTTTACACACTGACAGAGATGGCACCTACGTCTGCCCTTCTTTACAGCACAGAACACACAGCAAGCAGTTTACACACTGACAGAGATGGCACCTACATCTGCCCTTCTTTACAGCACAGAACACACAGCAAGCAGTTTACACACTGACAGGGATGGTATCTATGTCTGCCCTTCTTTACAGCACAGTCCACAGCACAGAGTCACAGGGGTCGACATGTCTCCAAAATAACATCTACTCTATAGGAACAACTACTATCACAATAAAATATGGCAAAATAAAACATCTATTGCATTTTCTCACAACCAAATCTGCATATTCACCAGTCACGTAGCTAGTGCCGCAGATTCCCAGTTGGGAGGTCTTCGACTCCTATCTGAGCCATGTATTTGTGGGATTTTTCTGCCCCAACCACCTCAGAGCTGAGTTTGCTACGGGCTCAACTGGGAAGACAGGGACTACACAGTCCAGTTTCATCCACTTAATGGATGTGTCTTTCTCTGAGAGTGTTGTTAAAAATTTCTGACCAGCAGTGTACGTGTCTGTATCTCTCGGGAGTGTGTGACACTAGTAACATTATGGAAAAATAAAAAGGGAAGAGTACAGCCGTATCATGCAGTCTCAGACTGGAATGGAACTGCATAGTATTATATGCATCATCCTCATCAATCAGTGTTTAAAACAAAACGTCTCAAATTCTGTGGCCCTTCATGCCCTGCTCTGATGGTGACCTCAGTTTCAATTTCGTCTCCACATCTGTGCCCTTTGTGAGTTCGTGTCAAGGTCGTCAGTATTGGTGACCTCATGGTGACTGTCACTGAACGAATGAAGTGGCACCCTCCGGAAGGGGACGCTTGATTATGCTGGCTTCGCAGTCCAGCAATCATTGTTGTCATTAGGAGGCTTCGTGAGTGGTGTTCTGCATATATCAGATCAGAACATCACTGAACACCACTGGAGAGTCAGCAGCAGTGCAGCGTCTCCTCTGGTGGGTGCCTCATGATGACTTGACACTGACCGCATTCTGTGAGTTGCTAGGATATGGGCTGCAGCCCCACAAGCCAAGTTGTGGCTGTGGACAGAGAGCTGGAAAAAGCAGCATGGGTCATGGAGCCATGAAGTGGTACAGAGGACGAGACAGAAAAAAAAAAAAAAAAAGAAACTGTGTGTTCCAAAACAGAATGGGACCTACAACACACAATAATCCACATAACTGACAACAACACTGCACTCCACATCACTACCATAAACAGTACATGCACCATTTGTGCAAAGTGAGGCATAGACATATATAAAGATGTTTCTCTCTCTCTCTCCCTCTGGCTGGGAGTGGTCAAGGTTGTGACAGAAAGAAAATGGAAAAATGAAAAATAGGGTTGTTATATCATAAACATAAAGTTCTTCACCAGCAGCATATGGGGACTATCAACGTCATGATGAAAACAGAACCATTCATATTGCACATTCAGGGACCTTTGTCCACTGACTCCGACTCATCAGTGAGGCATGGTGTGTGTGTGAGTGTGTGTGTGTGTTGTTTTTCAATTTAACGTCTTCCCCCACTTAAAGTGATTTCAGACGGATTGTGTACAGTAATGGTGTGTGTGTGTGTGTGTGTGTGTGTGTGTGTGTTTTTAGTAATTTCTTTCTGTGTATGAGAGGTTGTTGAAAGTTAAAGATAAATTCCTACTGGACTGCGTGATAAATATGGACATAACGAACAAAGCAAAACATAATTATTTAAAATTTTTGGTAAAGTTAGTGGAGTCGATCTATTATGTGAAACATTAGAATCAGCCTTGAGCACTGTATTCTTTACTCTTGGACAGTCTAGTAATAAGTGACGTACACTTACAGTTTCCCCACACATACATGTAACATTTTTACTGTATTTGGTTCGAAGTGAATTTAAACGCATCCTATGATTTAAAGTTACTACCTCTCTCTCGATGTCGTATTTTCAAATTTGTCTGAGTCTTGGGGTGGATGTCGGGATTTGGTTGTGTGTGTGTGTTATGTGTGTGTGTGTGTGTGTGTGTGTGTGTGTGTGTGTGTGTGTGTGTGTGTGTGTGTGTGTGTGTGTGTGTGTGTAACATTATGAATAGGGGCCACACTTACACATACACACACACAGAGTGTACAACTGAAGGGGGTTAAAAAAAAAGGGAAGCAAGCAGAAAAACATCACCAAAACATTGAGCACTATGTACATCCAGGGGATGGGGAAGGCAAGGGTGGGAATGGAGAACACACAGCTCTCCACACGTGTTCTGCCTGTCGTTCACACTGAAATGAAATTGCTCTCTCCAGAATCATGTCTGGTGCATGGACATCACCCTCGAGAGACAATAATTTTGTAACATCATTCCAAAACACCACGCACCTGCCACAGATG
The DNA here is from genome assembly GCA_016801955.1 of Conus betulinus. Classification (NCBI taxonomy): domain Eukaryota; kingdom Metazoa; phylum Mollusca; class Gastropoda; order Neogastropoda; family Conidae; genus Conus; species Conus betulinus. The sequence continues at coordinate 370,824 of JADBJO010001576.1, read as the reverse complement.
TTACACATGGATCATGAATGGAAAGCTGAGAAATACACTGAAAACCTCGTTTCAAACCAGCTAGTGTAAACACACCACACACACACTGCGATAGATGTACACATGGATCATGAATGGAAAGACCAGCTAGTGTAAACACACCACACACACCCTGCGATAGATGTACACATGGATCATGAATGGAAAGACCAGCTAGTGTAAACACACACACACACACCTGTGAAACTGATAGATGTACACACAGTTCATGAATGGAAAGACCAGCTAGTGTAAACACACCATACACCCGCGATAGATGCATACACAGATCATGAATGGAAAGCTGAGGAATACACCAAACATCTCGTTTCAATCCAGCTAGAGGTATTACACAATTGTAATGATTTTTTTTTCTTGTTATGTCTTCTGTCTCTCTCAGTGATTTAAAATCAGTTTTTGAAGGAACATCAACTGTGAATCTTTCCAGTCATTCTGAAGGATCTCTGAACATCACTGTCAGTTTTTTTTTTTCTCTTGTAAGTGTGTACTAACATAAAGAACGCCTATTACCAAAAGCCAAACACAGTCTACATTTTTTCTTTTCTTTTTTTTTTTTTTTTTTGCTGTCCCACCGTCTGCGCCACTTCAGAGGCAGTGCACTCACGCTGCTCATTCCGACACCCCTCCACAGCCACAGCCCAGTCAGCCCCGCCGCAGCCCCAACACCAGCAATCCACAGGGAGCAGTCAATGTCAAGTCGTCAAGAGGCAACCCACCCGAGGAGACACACTGCACTGCTGCCGAGTCACTTCGATGGTGTTCAGTGGTGCCTGTTCTGATCTGACATACGCAGGACACACCTACTAAGCCCCCTACTGACGACAATAATTGCTTAGCCACGGAGCCGGCGTGAGTGAGCTCTCCCTCCGGATGGAGCCACCACTTCCGTCCAACAACAGCCCCCCATGGACTCGCTGATACCGGTGACCCCGACGGAACCAAACCAAGGCCACAGACGTGGAGAGGACATTGAACTGAGGTCACCATGAGTGCAGGGCATGAAGGGCCACAGAATTTGAGACATTTTTTTTTTTATGCTGATCGATGAGAATGAGGATGGTTAAGATGATGCTACGGATTTCCATTTCGGTCTGAGACTACACGACAGGGCTGTACTCTATGCTTCCTTTCATAATATCCTGGCATCAACCAGGCCCGAGAGATACAGGCACCTGCAGTGTTGGTCAGGAAAAATTTGAGCAACACTTTCAGAAACGCATCTTAAGTGGATGAAACTCGACTGTGTGGTCCCAGTCTTCTCAACTGAGTCCGCAGCAAACTCAACTCTGGGGGTAGGAGCCGGTCGGGGCAGAAAAACCCACATGACTCTGATGGGATTCGAACCAACGACCTCCCAGCTGGGAGTCCACGACGCTAACCACTTCGCCACGGCGGCTGGTGTCTACATCTTTTCTGATAAAAGCAGAGTCATGCCTTCCTCACTGGCTTCCTGTATGTCACTGAATACTTTCTGACATTGTGTTTCATATCACTGTATACTTACTGTTGTCACTGCTTTCAGAGGAAACGAAGAAACTGTTCTAAAAGGTTTGAAAAGGCAGGTAAAACACACCCTGTCAAAGCTCAGCTCTTTGCCTTGAATGGAGAACGGCCCTTAGAAAGCTGGACACCTCAACCTCCATTCAGGTAAAGAGGCAACAAAAAAATGAAAAATATCCCTCTAAACCCTTGTCATTCTTTCCCTCCTTCCCTGTTACACCTTCAAAACAACAGATACCCATGGCTACATCAGAAGTCATGTAAATGTGATGGAAAAGATATGCACTCATACAATTGAGGAAAACATGCACACACATATACAAACTTTTGAAACGCAAAAGTAGATCTATCTTGTCAAATAAACATAAAAAACAAAACAAACAAACCCAACACATAAAACACATCAATGCCTAATGTGTCATCACATAATTAAATCCAGATCAGCCAACCAACTAAATGAAAATTGTCAAACACACCCCTTCTTTTCCCCTCCCACTATAAAACATCTCTAAATGTTAGTCTTGCCAACTTGAAACAAAACAAAACTCAAAAACAAAATATGCAAAAAAAACCCAAAAAAAAAACGCACAATAATTTTTTTTTTAATTTTTGATATGGGATAAAACACAATGTAAAAAGGAAATAACATAAGTATAACCACACTATAAAACTCAGAAAGACATAAACAGGAGACACACCGCAATCACCAACACGTATCAACCATTAGATGTTTTAGCAGTAAACAAAAAAAGAAAGAACGTGCTCATAATCATAAACTCAATCAGCATGCAGTGCGTCACAGACCAAAGGGTCAAGGCCAAGTATACCTTTCGGTCGCGGTGCAGAGAGAGAGTGGAGCGGGACGAAAGGTGGGGCGGTGGTTAAACAATCCGCTGGACACTGCTTGCCACCGGACAGACAGACAGACAAACGACGACACACCACCATCAATCATCCCTACCCACCGACCACATCATCAGCTATTCATAGGTCAGTGTTCATTTGGACAACCCATGTGGGGGCTACAACGGAATCTCCATCCAGAGGTGGTAGGTTCCAATCCCAGCAGTATGTGGAGGGTGCAGTAGGGGATACTGATCCCTTCTCCCAGTCCATGGTCAAACCTCACCGATCAGACTTCTGACACCCTGCTCTCCTTTGTGCATAGCGTGCACACACAGGAGATCTGACAGGCGAGTGACAGACGCCATTACCCAGTTCCATAGCCCCATGGGTTACGGGCACAAAACAGCAGGCGTCATCATCATTCCAAGGGATTCATACTGATTTCCGAATTGTAACTTCAGTGACTTTTCCCTGAATTTTCCAGCAGAATTTTTCTCTCTTTCAGATCTACATTGTTTACAAACAGCGCAGTCATTTTACAGAACCAGCAGGTGCTAAACATGGGTGGAAGGGGTGGGGGAATCCACAGAGTGAATTTGAACCTGGAACTAATGCCCTTGAATATGGGATTTCACGTAAGCTTTTAAGGTGGTATATCCAGTCCGAACGTACACACCATGTGAGATGAAACAGACAAGTTTTCATCTTGTCAGTCCACAGACAAAAAGGTCTGCCACAATGAATAAATTCCATGACTTTCCCTGATTTTTTAACTGATTTTTTTTTCTCCATGACTTTCTCTTTCGTCTGGAAAATGTTTTCTTAAAACTTGACGAGTTTCCTCGCTGTCCCTGACCAGTACGAACCCTGCATTCCTCAACTTGAGATAACCACCACCAAATAACACCCCCCCCCCCCCAAACCACCCCTTCTTCAGGGTACCATCATAATTGCTCCAATGTGACATCTATACAAGCATGGCTTGTTGCCTTTCTGCACACAAGGTAGAAGTGTTGTGGACCTCTTCCATCCCCCAACTTTCATATAAAGTCGCCCCAAAGCAAAAGAAATCAGGACATGAATCATCTTCTAAACAACAGAAACAAAACAGTAAACACCCCTCCCCCCCCTCCCCTCAAGAAAAAGTGGAAAAAAAATTTTACTGCTAAAAGTACATCTACAACATACTCACCTGTCCAAAGAATTACATTACTCCTGTTTGTCATGGAATATTGCCATATCATAAGGATCTCAAAAATAGGGGAGAGCAAGGACCAACGACACCTCCATAACCTGTTAGGCCGACAGAGTGACCGCCCTTAGCAAGTTCACTTCATGACTCATGACAGAGTTCAGTTTTAGCTTTAGAGGATCCAAGAGTACCCCCCAAAAAAAAGAAAAAAAAAAAGTCCACACACAAAAGAATAGGTGTGTATGCATGCGTGTGCGCGCGCGCGCGTGCGTGCGTGAGTGTGAGTGTATGTGTGTGTGTGTGTGTGTGCGCGTGCGCGCGTGCAGATGTGTGTGTGTGTGTGTGCGTGTGTGTGTGACATCACCATGGAAAAGGAGAAAACTGTACTATATTTGGGCATGAGTCCAGAAATGAGCTCTCAACAGATGATCACTCCGTCGGCCTAATCGGTTATGGTGGTATGCTTAGCTCCATTACTCTGCCACCAGTTTTTACTTTTCTTTTGTGGACCTGAAAATACAGCAACATTCCACACCATGCAGGATAGCCTGGCATGAATATTTGATATTTGTATGGACAGGTAGGTAGGTATGAGAAAGAGGTTGCACTGCTGGTGGCAAGCCAGGAAACGTCCCGACTGTGGTGGCGATAGTCTCTTGGTCATCAGCTCTGACGTGCTGGTGAATCTCCCCTCACCTGCTTTTTACCACACACCCACCCTCCTCCCCTGGACAACAGGTTCATCCCCAAAATAAGCAATGTTCTCAGGTATCATCCACACCCCCTTTTCAGTATTTTCGTTTTCTATCATTTTTTTTTTTCTTTTTGGCATCAAGTTACAGAACATTTCTTTGAGACCAGACACAGGTGGCCAAGCCAACAAACACTGAAACAGAGAGAGAGAGAGAGAGAGAGAGAGAGAGAGAGAGAGAGAGAACAGACTGAGACCGGATCAGGAGGAGACACTGAGAGAGAGAGAGAGAGAGAGAGAGAGAGAGACACACACACACACACACACACACACACACAGAGACAGAGAGAGTCTTGTTCTTAAGCTGTGTCAGTGTGGGATACATGCTGAGGCCTCCACTCCAGCATGTGTTAGGTCTTGACATGCCAGAAGGGGATTACCTTCACCAAGGCCAGGTTCCTAGGTTTAACAGTCTTTACTCATCTAAAGCCCCTCCCCTCTCCCAAACCTCCTCGCTCATCAAAAAAAAAAAAAAATGTTTGAATCTTCCAAAGAAGCACTATAAAGAAAATATGATCCTACACCTCCTTTGACCCAGAAAAATGCATTCCACTGGTAGCAATCCCACAGTGATGGTCCAGACAGTGGATGATTGCCACAGCGTTCTGCACTGAAAATGCAAACAATGTGACAACAGATTTCCAATCACTGGCAGCCTGGGAATGCTAGCGAACAAGATAAAGAGCTTTCCACTCACTAACAACTGGAAAAATGCTAACGTACAAGACAAAGAGCTTTCCACTCAACAACAGCCTGGGAAATGCTAACGTACATGACAAAAAGCTTTCGACTCACCAACAGCCAGAGAAATGCTAACGTATAAGACAAAGATCTTTCCACTCACCAACAACTGGAGAAAAATGCTAATGTATAAGACAAAGAGCTTTCCACTCACCAGTAACTGGAGAAAAAGCTAACGCACAAGACAAAGAGCTTTCCACTCACCAACAGCCTGAGAAATGCTATCATACAAGACAAAGTTTTTTCCACTCACCAACAACCGGAGAAATGCTAATGTACAAGACAAAGAGCTTTTCACTCACCAACAACCGGAGAAATGCTAACGTACAAGACAAAGAACTTTCCACTCAACAACAGCCCGAGAAATACTAATGTACAAGACAAAGAGTTTTCCACTCACCAACAGCCTGGGAAATCTAACATACAAGACAAAGAACTTTCCACTCACCAACAACCAGAGAAATGCTACTGTACAAGACAAAGAGCTTTCCACTCAACAACAGCCTGGGAAATCTAACATACAAGACAAAGAGCTTTCCACTCACTAACAACTGGAGAAATGCTAACGTACAGAACAAAGAGTTTTCCACTCATAACAGCCTGGGAAATCTAACATACAAGACAAAGAGCTTTCCACTCACCTACAACTGCAGAAATGCTAACAGTTTCCCACTCATTGACAACCTGAGAAATGCTCACAAAAAGCTTTCCACTCTGCAAGCATGACAGAAATGCTAACATTTAAGTTTGAAATCTTTTCACTTCCCAACAACCTGAAAAATAGAAGAAAAGTGACAAAGACCTTTCTATTCACTGAAAGCTTGAGAAGTGCTCATGTACAAATCTAACAGCTTTCCACTCATCAGCAGCCTGAGAGAAATTCTGATAAAGAGTTCTCAACATACCAACTGCCTAAGAAATGCTAACAAGGAGCTTTCTAATCACCAGCAGCAGCTGAAAAATGCTCACAACCAAAATTTAGAACTTTCCACTTGCCCACAATCTTAAGAGATGCCAACAAGCAAAACGGAGCAATTTCCACATGTAGACAGCCTGAGAAATGGTTTCCAATCACTGGTATTCTGAGAAATTCTCACAAACAAGACAGCTTTCCACTCACTGAAAGGCCAACACAAAACAGACACAGATTTCCACTCACCAATGGTCTGAGAAATTCTATCAAAGAAGAAATGGAAATTTCCACTCGTTGAGAGATTTCTACTCATGAATGAGATTTCTACATGCGAAGCTCGAAAATGCTAACAAACAATACAAAGAGCTTTCCACTTACAGACTGCTTAAAAGATGTTAGCAAACAATACAAGAAATTTCAACTCACAGATTGCCTGAGAAGTGTTAACAAACATGACAAAGAGATCTCAAGTCACTGACAGTCTGGGAGATGGAAACAACAAGACAGAAGAATTTTCTGTTCACCAACATTCTGAGAGATGCAAACGAACAAAACAGGGCGATTTCCACTCACCGACAGCCTCAGAAACGCTAAAAACATGATTGAGAGGTTTCCACTTACCCACAGCTAGAGAAATTATCACAGACAAGGAAACAAGACAGGGAGGTTTCCACTCACCAAACAGCGGAGATGCTTAACAAACAAGACAGAGATTTCCTCTCACCGACAGTCTGAGAAAATGCAAACAAACAAGACGGGGAGGTTTCCACTCACCGACAACCTCAGACATGCCAGCACACGTGACAGAGAGGTTTCCACTCACCGACAGCCAGAGGGATGCAAAGAAAAAAAAAGACAGAGGTCTCCACTCACCAACGGTCTGAGGGGTGAGGCTGGCTGGCTGAGGAAGTGTTGCCGATGTCCCTGAGTGAGTCACAGAGGCTTTGCTGGCCACGCCCTTTACTGCTGCTGCACACAACGCACAATCAGACCATCAACCCTTCCACCCATTCTTTCTCTCAATGGTGTGGTTCTGAAGTTTAATGCTTTGGCCAGTCATTCACACATTATGACTTGCTAGAAGCAAACACCTAAACATCAGTTCAGGATAAACTACACAGGCCCCTTGCCAGTGCTTTCCTGTTGACTGTAAACGGCATAGTTTTCTCTCTGTCCATGTTTCTTTTCTTTTCAGAAGAGGACATGTGAATGACATTAATGTCTATTTAATATCGAGGGTTGACTGCCAGAACCCAGTATCTCATATACATATATAGAAGAGAGATACTGGGTTCTGGCAGTCAACCCTCGATATACTGTGCTGATTCCAAACTTCACATGAATATTTTCTCTTTTTTCTTTAGCCTCTTCTTTTTCCGGCTTCATTAAAAAGCAAGGACCTTGTTTCCGGAGCATGCCAGGCATAAAGAACTGGCAGAGTGGAATGAGTTGATGAAACCAGGCAGAAACCGCCCACCCTACAGCATCCACCATGCCAAAGACACAGGACAGGGAGATACGCTACCTGCTGGTTGCTGTAGTCGCAGGGAATTGGTGGGGGATCCCTGGGGCTTGAGGGGCAGGCCTGGAATGTGGTGTGCTGCTGGCCGACTTGCTGCCTTGGTTGGCCTGCACACAACCCATATGATAAAAAAATAATACATTTTCATAGCGCTTCCTACACATCCCACATACTAATAATGGTAATGACAGCATATGCTTTACAGCTCTTTCCAAAATCTCAAAGCACTTGACAATAACAAGGAGCTCAAATGTATACAGCATCTTACCCCGCTCTCTTCCTTGCTCCCCACACATACTCTGTCACAAGTATGATCAAGCTTATGCTGAACACGTGATACACATATACGCCCTCTTACTCATTCGATCATACCCACCCACCCACCCCCCTGCACACATACACACAGACTTGTAAACACACACACATACTCACATAAACACACACACACACCTTCTCTCTCTCACATACACACAGAGCTTCTCACACACACACACACACACACACACACACACACAAACACCTTCTCTCACACACATACACACACACGTTCTCTCTCTCTCACACACACACACACACACACACACACACACCTTCTCTCATTCATACACTGCACGACTACCAGAACCACAAAATGTCATACAAAGAGGGCATCAGGAAAAAAAAAGACAGCTTGCAAAGAAATGTTGGTAAGAGTCGTTTTGAAGGATAAGAATGACAGACTGCAACACACACACACACACACACACGGGCACAGAGTTCCAGGTTTCATCCGTCACTCTCCTCCACTTGCCAGCAGTCCCATGGTTAACACTCCAGGAAAGGGGGGTGGGGGGGGTGGGGTGTGGGGGGTGGGAGAGCAGAACAGATTGGGGCCACCATTTAGTCAGTCTGTGAGTCACACCATTTCCTTATCGATCATGACGCATAATCGTATGGTTATATTAGAAACCTTTCAGAAACAGGTTGCTCAGTGGAAAAGAACAGAACAGAAACAGGTTGCTCAGTGGAAAGGAACAGAACAGAAACAGGTTGCTCAGTGGAAAGGAACAGAACAGAAACAGGTTGCTCAGAGGAAAGAACAGAACAGAAACAGGTTGCTCAGTGGAAAGGAACAGAACAGAAACAGATTGCGCAGTGGAAAGGAACAGAACAGAAACAGGTTGCTCAGTGGAAAGGACCAGAACAGAAACACTCCCTAAACATGCAGGGGCGTGCCATTTTATTTGGAAATCATGTAGGTATTAACAGACAGAACAACTTTCAGGAGAAAACAAAAACAAAAACAAAAAGTACAACTTTCAGCAGTCCTGGGGAGAGGGAGGGTGGGAGTATTGAAATCTATCTCCAAGTTTTTCAACAACCCGTTAGGTAAGTAGGGAACAGGTAACAGGGGAGGAAGGTGTGTGTGTGTGTGTGTGTGTGTGTGTGTGTGTGTGTGTGTGTGTGTGCACAAGACTGTGCCTGGGGCTGTGTAAGCTCACACACAGTCAATTGTTGGTGGCTGGAAAGCGCTGCACAGCATCTTCTTATCTAATATCACTTTGCGCTTTGTCCTCGTTTTTTTTTTTCCCCTTTTCCTCTTTTAGAACCAAAACTTCTCCACCTAAGGCGGCAAATCTGTCAGTATGTTGACACTGGCAGCATACATGCAGGAAGAACAGAAAGATGGAAGTTAAGTTGATTGGTTCGGGAATAAAATCTGGGCAGAAACTGTTCTCCACTGGTACTGTCACAAAAAAGAAAATCAATCAACATTCGCTCCCAGTTGAGAAGCCATCCAAACCCAGATGTGAAGGAAGAGTGGTAACAGTTTGAGGAAGAAGATGAAGAAAAAAGCAAAGTGGTAGAGGCACTGACCGGTGAGAGAGATGTTTGCTGCCTTATCCCCCTGTGATCGCTGAGCACTGCCCGGTCTGCAACCAAACACCATTTGTGTACGGCACAGTCAAGGTATCTACCATACTCCAACAACAACACTGCACTTGCCACTGTTCAGGCATGCTACCCAACACATGTCCACAACACATCAATTCTGTTAGCTACCCAACACACATCAACAACACAGCAGTTCTGTTAAAGCTACACAACACGACGTCAACAACACAACAATTCTGCACTGTTCAGTCACACGACACATCAACTACACAGCAATTGTGCATCATCATACAGACATGCATTAAAAAAAAAACGCCAACACGGCAAATCTCCATCATTCTGTAAAGTTTTCACTACACACAAACACAGCAATGCTGCATCAGACAGTAAAAATAGCCAATACACCATACAGATCCTCTCAATGAAGAAACAGTATGCCACCTTCAGATTGGAGGAGAGATGCAATGTCTTGTGCACAGGGAAAAATAAGGATCACTATCATGCCCCTGTTGGCATACTACGCACCTTGACTAAATGCTGTAATGAAGGTTTGGGACACAGTGCCAGAGATACTGCCAGAAGAGCTACACCTGCAGTCATGCATCAGATTTAGACCAAAGCTGTCAGAGCAAAACTCAGGAGTGGTGAGATTCATGAGAGAAATTTGAGTGACCAATACCCAGTCACCCAAATACTCCCAGGCGTGGGGTGTGGCTGTGTTCACTACTCAGCTCAGACATGTTTTCTTTTTTTTTAAATGCTGATCAATGGGAATGAGGATGATGAAGATGATCCCACGATTCCATTCTGGTCTGAGACTGCATGACTGGGCTGTACTCTACACTTACTTTCATAATATATCCTGGCGTCAGTCAGGCTCAAGAGATACAGACAGACACCTGCAGTGTTGGTCAGGAAATTACAGCAACACTCTCTGAGACGCATCCATTTAAGAGATGAAATTGACCGAGTGGTCCCAGTCTTCCCAGTTGAGCCTGTAGCAAACTCAACTGTGGGTAGGAGACGGTCTGTGCAGAAAAATCCTACATAGTTCTGATAGGAATTAAACCCACGACCTCCCACCAGGGAATCCATAATGTTAACCACTTCGCCACAGCCGATGGTCACTACTCAGGCATTTTGTACAACATGCAAAAAAAAAAAAAAAAAACTGAAAAAAAAAAAAAAAATTCAATTCCATCCTTCTGCTTTGTTCTACAAAGATAGTACAAACCACATCTTCTATACAACTGAAATGACATTTATTTTTCTGAGAGAGGATGCTGCACTATTCACTGTCCTCATAAACTAAACATGTGACCTGCATCTCAAACAGAATACCCTGGAGAGTTACTGCTGTGTGGAGCTGAAATTCTGTGTGTTGTTTATTGCCTTAAGAATGGCATCAATAGAACTGAGGAGTTGTGATCTGATGTAAATCAATTGTGAGCAGTTTTCATCTGTATATACAAAAACCTGCATCAAAAGACACACTATCTTGTTAACTAAAAAAATGCCTGTGAGCAGTTTGTGTGTGCAGAGAGAGAGAGAGAGAGAGAGAGAGAGAGAGAGGGAACTGATCTGTTTCTGGTGTTTTTTGTCAATTCTTTTGGTGTGTTTTCATCCATATGATATATATTACAAATACCTCCATCAAAAGACACTATCTTGTTGATTAAGAAATGTCTGTGTGCAGTGTGTGCATGTGTGTGTGTATGCAGAGAGAGAGAGAGAGAGAGAGAGAGAGAGAGAGAGAGAGCACCTGTATTTCTAATGTTTCTGGTGTCTTTTGTCAACTCTTTGGTATGTGGCAAGCAAGCATGCAAACCCTGACCACTGGCCTCTCCTGCCCACCCCCTTCACTTTCCCTCTCCTTTCCCTTTACCTCCCTACTCATGCACACACACACACACAGCACTCACTCTTTCATAATGCACACAATAAGGACTGCTGTTCCACGGTGTTACTGACACACTTCTACTGTACCACATGAAAAACGCCACAGACAGCACCTACCAATTCAGACAAAAAATCAGTTCCAACTTGTACAGCACGGTTTTCACATTCACCAAACATTAAGCAAATAAAAAGGTACTAATGCACACACTGACACAAAGCCGCGTTAAAATCATGCCAAATGACGACAAACTGCAAGCGTTAATGCAGAAGACAGCAATCCCAGTTTACAGCAGCACCAATTCACATTCAGGCTACTGTACTGGAATTTGGTCAGCCACTGGACAGCTCAGCACAACTCGACAGGAAGAAGGAAAGAGGAAAGGTAAGAGAGCTGTGAACCAAACTGATGCTTCTGAGATCCTGTAGCTTTGGGGGAAACTGTAAGTACAAGAAAATGAAATTTGACACACAAACAAGTACTTACAAAGATGAAGTTTGTGCATCAATTTTCATGCAGGTTGCTTCCAGGACAGAGCGATGTATCTGATCGTTAGCAATGATCTGTGCACTGAAAATGTGGCCTAACTGCACAAGCACACATTAATACATCTCTGTCCTTGGAAACTATCTTCATGAAATTCTATGTACACAAGACTTGCCTCCCTAAAATGTAAGTACTTGTTTATGTTTAACATACTGCATAACACAGAATACTGAGTAGCATATGACACAAATCAGCTACACAGCAGTTCTGCATCATACAGTCAAGAATCCAACACACATCAACACAGTCATTCTACTGTTATACGATTAAATATCCAGCAGACACAGACAGCATAACATTACACACTTTGCATCATATAGCATCCATCACATACCAAGCCGACAATTCTTCCCCGTAGTCTCCAACACAAACCAACACCACAGCAGTTCTACACTATACACTAACATAACAGCGCACTTCTGCATCAGACAGTAAACATCCTACATGTACAACAACACAGAAATTCAGGATCACACGGGAAAGTATCTACCAGTAACACAGACTAACAACACAGTAATTACACATCATAAAGTAAAGCATCCAACACATCAACAATACAGCACTTCAGCTTCATATTTGTACAAGTCAAGCTATCAAATGCGTGTACTCCAACCACAAAAAAAGCAATTTTTTTTCCTTAGACCAACCTGTTTACTCTAATAGAATACTTGGCTACAAGTTCTGCTTAAAATAACATTTCAAGCTTCAAACTTGAGTACAAATAGATTTGAAATCAGCTTGTCATACAACAGGCTTCAGCATGAGTTTAACTTTTTCTCATCAAAAACAACATCTTCACTGGAAAACATTTTTTCTCCATTAGCGGTTACTACTGGAACCGATCATGAAGTAATTGCATCCATTAACAGGATCATGATGTGCCTTGGGTAGGTGATGGTTAAGCAGCTGTTCCCATGAGCTATGCCGTGTGTTGGTAATGTCTAAAGAAAAGAAAAAAGGACTTGTTTTTCCAACAACCAATAAATGGATGCAATTACAATTCATTATCAGTTTCCTTTGACAGGTAATGGAAAATGTTTTTGTCTTTTCTTTCACATGAACATGAAGAGCTTGAAACAAGGAATGTCTGACATTTCTGAGTTATGCCATGAACATTTCATGAAAAAAAACAATAGCAGCATTTTGATATTAAGCCTGAGGCATTTAAAAAACACACACTGAGAGAAATATTCATGTTTGACCCTCTCCACTGATACGACAAGGTTTTATATTTGTACTAAGAAGTGTAAAATAACATAAAAAAAAAAATTCCCAAGAGAAATAATTTGTTATGCAGTCACACAAGAATTACCCAGCTTCAAAATCAGTTTGATATCACAGTCTTTAAAATTTGATAATAGAGGCTTCAGTTTGTTTTTAAAAGGTTTAAGTTAAGAGTTACTGGGGCCCACAGTCAAATGTTTGTTAAAGCAGGCTTCAAAGTTTGATGCAGTAGGCTTTAAAACCATTCATTATAAACAGTTCCAAAAAACTTGATAAAATTGTAGCAAGCTTCAAAATCAGTTTATAGGACAGGGTTTAAAATCAGATTGTTATGACTGGCTTCAAAATCGGTAATATAAGGCTTGAAAAATAGTTTCATATTACAACATACAATGATACATACAAAACTGTTTTAACAGGCTTCAAAATCAGTTTTTGATATCACAGGCTTCAAAATCACACAATAAGCTTTTATCTCGAGAGTCTTTTGCAAGTGACACCAAGGACTTTTGCCTAGAATAAAATTCATGTCTACAGAATCCCCATCTTCCTCCCCACAGCTGGTGCTCACAGCATCACTACGATGGGCACATGAACAAACCGCATCGCCCACACACATGCATTCCCACAATGCACTCTACCCACGGCTGTTCAGAGCAAGTTACTTAGTTCTGAGAGGCAGGGAGTTTACAGCTCGCCCGCAACTGCAGAGGCCAAGCCGTGAATGCAGGTCAGGAAAATGGATGTTTTCTGCAGGCCGCTCCCCACCAGCCAGCTAACCGTGCTGTACTCAGCGAACTGAATGTCATCTGTGTAAAGCCGGTCTGGCAACAATGTGTTTCGGCATTGCTGAGCGGCCATCATCGCTTTGATAATTAGTGGTTGTTTTGAAAAATGTAACATATCTGTTCTCTTAAGATGACTGAATTGGCGAATCCCCGACAATCTTTTAATACCAAATCAGCTAGGTTTATTTCCTGTAGATAACGTAGATACGGCATGAAAGCTTGTATGCAAGTGGTCAGGCAATATTAGGACAATGACAACACACGCAAAATTGTGCAAAAATGTCTTCACTTTCTGGGTATTTAATTTTCCTTAGTTAATTAACTAGTACACAAGTTTGATACATGCCTCTGCTCGGACTACAGCAACAAAAAAAAATGTTGGATCAGAAATGTGTAAGCCTTGTTTGTTCGCCCTTTTACCAAGTGTCTCGTGCAGGATGGAAAAATAAAGCTGTGTACCTGTTGTGCGTGTCCACAGCTGCTGCTGCAGGTCGGACTTTGGGAGGACCTGGGGAAGGCCCGACCCCCTGAGCTCTGGATGCGACGCCACCAGGGGCACCCCTGGGTAGGTTCTGTGCGCCCTGAGGCAGCGATGCCCCCCTGTGGCCGCCTTGTGGAGTCTGGGAAGGCGCCAGGTGTCTCTGGACAGGCACGGACGCTACTGGCAACGATTTCTGAAGCGCGCCCTGACCTGCTGTCACCCTGGCCTGGGAATTCAACTGACCTTGACCTGCAGTCACATTCACATTCTGACCCTGACCTTGCGTAACCCTGTTCAGTGCCAAAGAGGTTGAGACACGCTGGGCAGGCTGAGGTGGGTTACCAGTGCTGGCAGAGGGGGGCGGTGGGGGAGCATGGGAAAGTTTCTTCTGAGCAGGCAGGGAGAGGGGACGGACACAAACTGTGGGCAGAGAGGCAGAGTTGGTGAAGGAGGTGGGGGGCCTCTGTGGGGGAGGGGGGGGGGAGAGGAATGCTGGGAGTGGAAGGAGGACATGAGGGGCTGGCTAGACGCAGCCCTGTGATGCTGCGGGTTGCTCCAACCCCCGCCCCAGGGGATGTCTTTTCACCGGCTACCACCGCCGATCGGGTCAGGTTACTTGGTAATGCTCGGCTCACCGTCTTCGGAGACTGCCTGCCAACAGAGACGGCTGGCTGCGTCCCTTGACTGGACGGGCGGGTCACCACCTTGGGAGACTGCCGGGCTACTGGAGATGACCTTGACACAGAAGGCGACGGCCTTGACACTGGATGGGATGGCCTTGACGCAGGTGCAGCATTCACTGCAGAGTGTTTGGGGGTGTAGGGAGGCATAGCAGGGGATGGTTGTCTCAACACAGACGCATTACTGATGCCTGGCGGCTTGGATGGACGCGTTGGTGGGAGCTGCCTGGAAATACCACTGCCACCATTCCCAAGCTCACTGGGAGGAGAGGGAAACACAGGGATGCGGGGGGCTGTGTCGGGAGGTGTGCGCTGGAGGTGGGGCTTGCCGCTGTTGGCTGCCAGGGACAGCGGCAGCAGAGGGGACACCGGCAGTGCCTCTGGCTTGGCAGCATCCATCTCTGCCTGGATCTTGGCTAGGATCTGGTCACGCACAGCCTCCCCTTTGGTCTTCATGGGCGGGGAGGCGGGAAAGTCAGGGTTGACCTCACTCCCTGCCAGCACTGAGGTCATCAGCTTGTAGTGTGCATAGGAGACAGTTCTGCAGTTGGCCCCTTGTGGCCGCTGTGGGCATTGGGAGGTCGGACAGACGGTGGGACATCGGGGTTGGTTTCCTAGGACGGTCCGTCCCACGCCCTCCTCCACCTTCCAGCGTGTGGGTAATGTGTGGCCTGCCTTGCCATCCTCAGTGCGTCCCGTGGATGACGACACCATCCTTGACTGCACCTGACCAGATGGCGGGATGGGAGGGGAAGTGGAGGGGCCTTGTCTGGAGGAGGAAGAGGTGGGAGGCATGGAATTGCTGTTGCTGAGGTAACGGTTAAACTCGGCCATGAACGGTGAGACCCCTGAGTCACTGGCAGGAGGAGTCTTGGGAACGGAAGCAGGAGGGCGGGGAATGGCAGGGGAGGAGTCAGTATTTCCTGGTCTTTTCAGCATCTCGGACATGAGGTGTGGCCGACGTTCCCCCAGGGAAGGTAGGGTTTCTGATTTTGGTGACATGGCAGCAGCGACAGCGGCAGCAGTTGCCGCAGCGACAGCCTCCATAGTATTGGGGGAAAATTTCAGATTGCTGCCGCCCTGTGTGCGGGGAACTTCATCTGGGCCGACCGCTGTGTGCCCCTGACCCTGTCTTTGGCTGCTGCAGGGAGGGGCTCATCGATGTCGCTGACCTCTATCACCTCTGGGTCCCCAGACCCTGCGGGAGGGGCTGGGGGGGCGCTGGGAGAGGTGGCACTCTCTGCAACTCGTGTTGGTCGATAGAGAAGAGGTGGGGGGGGGGGAGGCTGCCGATCTTCCCCCCAGAGAACCTGACGTTTTGTTTTGGCTCTGCAAGGACAACTCATACAGTGTTAGCTGATTTGACAGGTGCGCACAATTAGACACATCATTCACTGACACGTACACATTGTTCACGGCACATCACATATATACACGTAATTCACTGACAAATACACATTCACTATCATGAACACATCATTCATTGACAAATACTCACAGTTCACTGGCATATACACATCATTCACTGACATGTCATTCACTGACATGTACACATCATTCTTTCATTGATACATGCGCAACACTCATCGACACATACCATTCACCAACATATACAGGTAACTCACTTCATACATCATGAAATGTGAAAGCATGGCTCATTTAGAAGTAGATGACAGAAGTAATCATGACAGCCTCATGACATGTTTAGGAAACATGTGTCTAAATAAACTGACCATCACCAACTGACATGATCAACTTACGGGTTGGTCCAGTTGCCATGAACAGAGCGTGTTTCTTTGAACAGCATCCTGGAAAACACACACACACACACACACACACACACACACACACACACCCCCACACTGTTAATGCAGCTACTACAGATATTCTACTGATTCTTCCACAAATACAAAATAAGGTAAGTATAAATAAAGACCTGATGTCATTACTTAGCAAGATTAACAAACTGTCATAAAAACTCAGTTGTACTGGCTGTTCATTCCAAAAAATGAACGACAGGATGAAGCAATGCCAAAAGACTGATAAAAACACACACACAACCAAGGTCAGACTTTTTTTACCATTTCCTTTTTCTCCCATTTTCAACTTTTTTTTTTTTTTTTTTTTTACCTTTCTTTAACCTTTTGTGACACTTTCTTCATATTAACATGAAAATCTCTGATAATTTTATGTCCACAATTTTCAGATTTTATCACATGGCTGTCTCATTTTCTGGTATAATACTTTCTTCAAATGGGTCAATGCATGAATGGATAATAACTTATGTAAAAGAAATGAAAAAATGTTTCCAGGTGTATATTTAAGTCTCCCCATATACTGAAAAGGTCATGTGACTATCAGGACTACCGTTCGGAAAAGCAGTGTTTTTTGTTTGTCTGATCAAAACATCTGGTCCTTTTACCAATCCATCTGTGATGTCGTGTCCGCAGAGCCTTTGATGCACTGGCCCAAGGCAAAACAATCAGAAACTTCTCAAACATTGGCCAGGGACAACATGATAAAAAAAAAAAAAAAAACATCTGGCCATCAGTACGGGAAATTATGATTTTAAACACATGAGCCTTGAGCAAACACAATATAACTTTCTAGCATGTTGGCCGAGGGCAAAACTACTTTACAGAAAAAAAAAATTAGAAAAAAAAAAGACCAGTATTTAATAAACTGTCCTTGGGCAAAACTGTAAACTAATGATGTGTCATCTTTGGGAAAAAACAAATTCACAATTTGTTAAACAGCCTGATCTTGGTCGGCGTGTGTTTGAACTTAAGGTGAAAAGGCTTTGCTTCAGTGTGGGCATTGGAACATGTGGTAGGAATGTTGAACATCGACATGCTTACTCCCTACGGCCAACAGGCTGAACAGCAATAAGTCGGGTTGCTTTCCATTCTGCCTCTTTTAGCACTTGTGCTCTGGCTTGTTTATTTTCCTTTTCATTACCCATAAATCAACACACTGTTGTTCATCCTTGTCTTCTTCTGCATACGTAGGCTGATACTCCTGCGGACACTTCCTGTATGGACAGACAAGTATTAATCCCATCTATCCAACAAAGGGAGTGGAGTTTTGTGTGTATGACCGTTTTTTTTATCCCACCATTAAGGCAGCCATACTCCATCTTCAGGGAAATTCATCCTGTGACAACTTGACATTGATTGTTCCCTGTGGATTGCCGGTGCTGGGGCTTTAATGGGCTGGGCTGGCTGTGGACGGGGTGGGGGGTGGGGGTGGGTGGGGAGGTATCGGAATGACCAGCGTGAGGTGGCACAGAAGATGGGACAGTTAAGAAAAACAAAAACACACACACGAAAAAAAAAAACTCCTCCACCCACGTTGTTCATAGCTAAGGTAGTGGCAAACCTGTTTGTCATCTTTATCCTCAGTGTCCCAATCAGTATGTGCCATTTCAGTCGGCCTCTGACCGCTGAAAGAACACTGTTTTTTCCCACGCATCATCGCCCACCAACATCCAAAACTGTTAAGTTACAGACACACCATTCTGGGCAAGCATTTTAAGAGGGAGAAGATGAATTATCTCTCCATGCTCCACACAGACAATTCATCATTCTGAAGCATTACCAAGTAGTTTTGACAATGTCAGTTTCTTTTCTTTCAAACTAAACAATTTTTTAAACTTTTTTGTTTCAATGACGAACATATTTTCATTAATAATTGCTTTTTTTTTTTTTTTTAAGGTTTTAAAGGTATTCAAAGAGTGTCATGAACTTTGTTCAGAGCGACCTTCAAGGCGAGGTGACTGAAGGCCGAAACTGAAACAAATTCTAAAAAGAAAAGTTACTGGTTCCGTGCGACAATCCTGACAAACATGTCCCGTAATCTGTTTGTCTGGATTGCCTTGCACAACCAATAACTTTTCTTTTTCAAACTTGTTGAGAGTGTTTTTCTTAGTGTCCAATGCCATGTGAGCAGATTGCAGTCTCTGTCTTGCTTCTTCAGCATTCCAGAATCTGGTAGCGTGTGAACTCGTTTTACCCTGTTGGGATACTCACACTATACTCGAGAGTATAGTCAGTTCACTCTGACTTCGTTGTGTGCACGTGGAAAAAGATAGATAAATGATATGGTAGACAGAAAGGACAGCAGATGACAGTACAGCAAAAGGAGACAGAATTACTGAGAGTGAAAGAAAAAGGGGACGTTACTAGCACAGAATGTCCAGAAGGAGGGGGAGCTATTTGTACAAAAGACCCCCCGGTATCCCTACAGGGGAGCGGTCTCTGTGTCTGTCTGAGTAGCATGGTGCAGGTGGGGTGCTCACCTGGTCTGGATCCAGCCCTGAGGCCACAGTACCTTGACCTCATTGTCCAGGAAGGTCTTCAGGTATTCCTCCGCAGTCTGGTTCCGGAACTTGTACGTGTCAAACATGTGCATCTTGATCCTCACTATGTCACACAGGAACGATCTGAAATACACCAATAGCACAGACTGTGAAATAAACAGAGACAGAGTGTGTGTGTGTGTGTGTGTGTGTGTGTGTGTGTGTGTGTGTGTGTGTGTGTGTGCACATCTGCATGCGTGCCCATGCATTTGTGAGTGTATGTGTGTGTGTGTGTGTGTGTGTGTGTGTGTGTGTGTGTGTGTGTGTGAGAGTGTGCATGCGTGTGCATGTGCGTGCGTGTGGATTTCTAAGCATCATACATCATAGGGAAAAGAAAGATGGTAACCACCCTGGCAGTTTCTGTCCTCACTAACAATGGAGTGGATGAACCATTACTCTCTCAAATTAGGAACTGGAGGAGGAAGTACTGTAAAAAAAGGAAATTAGGAGAAGATACTCTCACTCTGAGCTTTAAAACTAACGCAATAAAGCCCCTACCCTCTACATAATCACTGCCATGTACTTACCTGATCTGAGGTGTCCACTTGAACTTTTTGCGTGGATCTCGGTTTCCTTTACGACTCTGTGTTTCAGGGGTGACACCTGATGTGACATTCTTTTTCATCGTCGTCGCTCTCCGTGTGTTGACTGCCCCTTCCTCCTTCGGACCCTCCCCTCCCTCACGCTTCTCCTTGTTTTCCAGCCTGCCATCAACATCATCTCACTTATTCAGTTGTCAGTACAACAACAGCAGACCTGAACACCCTACACCTGATGCTAGGACACCAAGTTCTTCACATCAAATATCAGAAACTTTCATTACAGAAATTATTTGGGGAAACATTTTTGTCCCCACCAACTTGTACACTGATTTGGAACGATTTGTTGTCAAGGGCAGGCCTGCTGTTATGTTTCTTATTTTGTGTCATTAGAATAAAATGATAACAATGGCAGTTTGGAAATGATATATGGCTATTCACAATCAGGCTCTCCTCTTGTAATGCAGAAAGATCATTTTCTCTCGTCAATACTGAAATCTTAATTCTGGCTTTAATCATGGGAAATGAGAATTACAGTCTTATTCATAAACTGGTGTCCAAAACACATCTTAAGTGTAACATGGTTTATAAAACTCTGCTTAATTCAAAATATGGCCTACAACGTCTGTCTAGAGTGTAAGACAGTGGGTACAAAAATGCACCCAATGAGTAATAATCTGAACAAAGTACATCCAAATTTTAACATGGTGTACAAAATACACCTAAAGTGTAACATGGTGAACAAGATACACCCAAATGGCCACATGGCATACACAATATGACTCGGTGTAACAAGATGCACAAAATACACCCCAAGTGTAACAGGTTATCCAAAATATTCCCCCCCAAATAACATTGTATTCAAAACACACCCAAAGTGTATCACAGTGTCCGAATCACATACAAAGTTTAACATGGTGTACAAAACACAACATGTCTTCATGGGGATACCAGGGAATCAGTGCAAACTCTGTGCCCACCTTCTAGGAATTCCAGCTCTTCAGTCCCTCTCACATGTACATGGTGGTGAGAGCAATGACAGAGACTATGTGAACGGCAGGAGGTCACATGTGCATGGTGTGAGTGATGACACACTATATGATGGCCAGGGGGTCACATGTACATGGTGAGAATGATGACACAGACTACATGATGAGCATGGGGTCACATGTACACAGTCAGTGATGACTGACTATACGATGGGCATGGGGTCACATGTATGGTCACAGTGATGACAGACTATGTGGTAGGTAGGGGGTCACATGTACATGGTGACTATGTGGTGGGCAGAGGGTCACATATACATGGTGACTATGTGGTGGACAGGGGGTCACATGTACATGGTCAGAGTGATGACAATGTGGCAGGCAAGGGGTCACATGTACATGGTGACTATGTGGTTTGCGGGGGTCACATGTACATGGTGACTATGTGGTTTGCGGTTGTGTGTGTGTGTGTGTGTGTGTGTGTGTGTGTGTGTGTCACATGTACATGGTGACTATGTGGTTTGCGGGGGGTCACATGTACATGGTGACTATGTGGTTTACGGGGGGTCACATGTACATGGTGACTATGTGGTTTGTGGGGGGTCACATGTACATGGTGAATATGTGGTTTGCGGGGGGGGTAATTCAAGGGTTTTTCAAGGGTTTCTAAAGGGGATATTTTAATTTTAAGGGGCAAATTTAGCCGTACAATTGAAAAAAAAAAAAAGTGAATAATAACCTTACACATGTAATCCAGCCATGATGATAAGGTGATTACATCTATAGTCTTTTCCACGCTCAATATCATATATATACAAAAAAATAAAAACTGAAAGTCTTTATACAGAAATTGAGAAATCAGAAAAAGAAAAAACTTCAATCTGCTTTCCAGACCAGTATCTGACATGAATGTCCAGCTGCTTCTGTTTCAAGTCCTTGTTCAAAGATTCATCAAAAAGCATGACATATTCATTAATTCTCTACCGGCAACTGCAGCTGAGGCCTCCTCTCTAGCATATTTCAGGAGGGAGCTCAGCAAACTTTACTTTTAAAATACAGCCACTGTATGTGCTGTTGTGTGGAAGTGTGTGTGAATGGTTGGCGGGCCTGGACTAGCCTAATGCTTGTTCTGGGCAGGATAGGGAGCAGGGTAACCCCTCTTGAAAAGGCGAATGTGGGTTGCCTTCCTGCAGCTCCACACTTAACTGTTTTTTTTTTTTTTTTTCAAAATGGAGTGACTGATGGAGAATGAACCAAATTTAGAAAGAGAGGGGGTTAGTTAGTTACCGCCAAGGACATTGACAAACAAAGCACAGGACAAGACACAATGCAATTCAACCTCTTGGATCTTCTTCAGGAAAAAAAAAAAAAAAAAAAAAAAAAAAAAAAAAAAAAAAACATATTCAACATTTAGGACAGTACAAAGAACGAAGAGTGACTTATCTGTCCATGTGGTAGGAAGAATGGCCGCCAGACGGAAACGACAGAGGGGATTATGGGAGAGGAAAAAAAAAAAAAGGGGGGGGGGGGGGGGGGGGGGGGGGGGGGAGTGAAACGATGGGGTTGTGTTGCTGGTTTAGTGGGGTGTGATATATTTGTGATGGTTGTGGTTAAGGTGGATTAAATAATTCTAAGGGGGGGGGGGGGGGGGGGGGGGGGATTTTTATATATATATAATTTTTATATTATGTATCATTTTTTTTTTTTATGATTATATATATATAGAGGGATAGTAAGTAATAATAATGATAGTGATAGTAGTGATTATGATAATAACTAGATGAATAAAATGAAAGTAACTTAATAAAAAAAAAAAAAGTGAATAAAATTGATATTTTTTTTTTTTTTTTTTGTTTGTTGTGTGTGTGTGTGTGTGTGTGTGTGTGTGTGTGTGTGTGTGTGTGTGGTAGCTGTAGGTAAGTTAGGGGGGAGGGGGGAGGGGGTATGAATGCTGTCTTTTTGAACAAAGTAGGACGTTTTTTTTTTTTCTTTTCTTTTAACAAATGCGCACTTAAATGAGTCACTTAAAGTCTACGGAGACGACGTGACGATTGATTTGAAGATTCAGTCTGTGATTTCACTCTTTTTTCAGTTCTGACAGAAAGAAGGAGCAAATGCCAAAAGTTGCAAGATATCTGCTTTTGGTTTCCCCACCGATAGTTCATCGCAATCGAGGAATATGGAAACATTGCTGCAAACAGTTTCGCGTTGTCTTCAGCAGATCGGAAACTGTTATGATTGTTGATGGCATGAATCGTCCACAACACTTCAGCTTTCAACACATCTGTCCCACTTGCTGTTATTGTGGATTGGGTTGACGATTCTTACTAAGGATAGGGTCTGACCCGATCTGATGAATTTGATGATTGCCGAACGAAGTCCGTAAGACTACCAACCGGCCTACTCGCTTTATCCAATTCCACGTATTTTTTCCTCTTTCCATGATTTGCAACCGCCGATTCGCCCTTTCCGAACATAAAACGGTCTTTTTGCACACTTTACAGAAAAAAACGCATGTTTGTTGTCTCTGCATTCAGTGATACAGCTTCGATATTCTTCCTTCTGTAGCCACAACGGATCAAATGCGTAATTTCCCTTCGGAACAGACGCAACAGTATCGGACTTCGACGAAGATGAGGGAGCATGGCGCCCTTTGTCGGAAGTCGAACTGCGCATGCGCAAACGATAACCGACTATTGAATTGCTTCCCTTTACTTACTTGAAAAGCAGACGACACGCAACACGATTCGAGAGGCGAAAAAATCGATGTCCGAAGTCTCGTTCGCGTTTGTTCTCCGATTCGTCTTCAAACGTTACGGTCCAGTTTTGGTCCGAAAACGATTTTTAAGGGATTTTTCAGGGATATCTGCAGTTTTTCAAGGGGGTTTTCAGGGCCTTTTTTGACCCAGTTGAAATTTCAGACTATGTGGTGGGCAGGGTCACATGTGCATGGTGACTATGTGGTGGGCAGGGAGTCACATGTGCATGGTGACTATGTGGTGGGCAGAGGGTCACATGTGCATGGTGACTATGTGGTGGGCAGAGGGTCACATGTGCATGGTGACTATGTGGTGGGCAGGGAGTTGCATGGCAAAAGTGACATCACATTCTGTGTGACTGGCAGGGGGGGTCATAAAACTTGCTGGCTACCTACCTGGCTTTGGCCACCTCTTTGTCGTGTTGCTCCTGCAGTGCCGGCATCACTTTGTCAATTTCTGCAGGGAAACAAAGAAACAAGCATAAATCCGAGTCAGTGCTGACATGGGTACAAAAAAAAAAAAAAAAAGCCTACCTAGCGGTCAGTGTAGATTGCTACAGGTGTGCTGGTTTTTGTGATAGTTGTGATTTCTACCGACTCTGGAGGTCACTAAACCTTTTCTAGTAAGTGTAGAGTCCATCTAAAATCACCACACCAACCGGTCCTCTCACACCACACCACTAAAATCTGAGGTGAGAGCAAGTGTGGCCACATAACCTTCAAGACTTTATAATTATCAGTTATTTATTCAGTGGTTCTTGGGCTCCGATAAATTGTCTACAACCGCATTGAATCAACAGTTCCCCATCACTGTGTCTCACGACCACACCTGACACAAGCTGAAAAATATTGTTTTCTACGAAACTCTTTTAAAGGCATTTTGTAGCAGATTCACAATGGTGGCCAGTTCCGAAAACACTATTGTCTTAATACTCAAAGACTCCCAAATACCTTGAACAGGAACGAAATATAGGGTCCCCTTTCAAAAGGTGGACTGGTGATTAAGTGGAGTATGGCACTCCGGCAGGTTAAGGCTGAGCAGTAGTCAAAATGTTAATGCCTCATCTTCATGTGACCCCCTGCCCACCACATAGTCACCATGCACATGTGACCCCCTGCCCACCACATAGTCACCTCATCTTCTTTTTCAGCTTGTGTCAGGTGTGGTCGTGAGACACAGTGATGGGAAACTGTTGATCAATGCGGTTGTAGACAATTTATCGGAGCCCAAGAACCACTGAATAAATAACTGATAATTATAAAGTCTTGTCCTTTTCCTCATAACATCTTTATCGACTTACTGTCATAATGACAGAGAGGAATTGTTTACCTCTACTTGCTTTCCCCACGATCAGTCTGTTCATTCAATCTGTCCTTAAAGCATACTGAAGACAAGGTGGAGAATTACCTCCTTCATTCCGTCCTTAAAACATCATCCTGAAGACAAGGTGGAGATTTACCTCCTTCATTCCGCCCTTAAAACATACTGAAGACAAGGTGGAGAATTTACCTCCTTCATTCTGTCATGATGTATACTAATGTCAAGGTGGAGAATTACCACCTTCATTCTGTCATGATGTATACTAATGTCAAGGTGGAGAATTACCACCTTCATTCTGTCATGATGTATACTAATGTCAAGGTGGAGAATCACTACCTTCATTCCATCATCAAGGTATACTAACAGGGTTCCTGCAGACTCCCACAGACACGTTAGGCACTTGAAACAAGGCTTTTCTTGTTTTGCTGAGCTATAGCAATGCAATTACATAAGGATTTTTACATATTGTTTTGTTATACAAAAGGATTTTTTTATTATTTGTTTGTTGAGCTAAAGTAATGTAATTACAAAAGGATTTTTACATATCTAAACTGTTTTTTTTCAATATTTTTCTTCCACATGGTGGCCATCAGGCTTCGCGTTTCATTGCTTTCGAATTATTCCAATAGAAATAGCAAAATGCGTGCTGTTTTGACTTATAAATGAAATATAATTGCATGCAGAAATCATTTCTGATCAAAAGGAAAAAAAAAACCCAAGCTAGCTAGTCTGCATCCAGAGATATTGTACGTACTCCTTCAGATCAACCATGGTTGAAAAAAGTGATTTTGAGAAAACAGCCTTTGAAAATAAAGTTAAGCAATTTTCACACATACCTCCCTCAAACAAAGTCATTTTTTTTTTTCTCAGAAAAATATGAAAATAGACAAAATGAACACCACAGATGGTTTCAACAGACTTTCTTGAGCACAAGAACACATAAAACCCAAAAACACGATTTTTGAAAGAAATGGTCAAATTTTCGTGCCACCTCTCTACACTACTTGCCTAAAAATTGAAAAAAGAAAAGGCAATTTGCTTTTTCCTGCGTTCAGGTTGATGAAAAAAGAGATTTTCAAACAAATTTTACAAAACGTTGTCGCGATCTTGGATTGTCGTCGGCAATTTAACCTAGGGAGATAATTTGTAACTACATAAATGTTGATGAAGTTACAAATTATCTCCTTTGGTAAAATCGCAGACAATCCAGGGTCGTGATGATGTTTGTAAAAATTTGTTTTTAAAAATAGTTCTTCATTAACCTGAACGCAGAAAAAAAAAACTGCCATTTCTTTTTGTCACATTAAAGATTTTTGGAGCTGATGGCTTGATTTTCAAAGGTTTTCAAGGAGGTTTGGTCAACAGAACCACATTTTATTGATTTTCAAAGGTTTTCAAGGTCTTCAAATTCCCTGTCAGAATTCAAGGAGTTTCAAGGAGCGTACGAACCCTGTGCTAATGACCAGGTGGAGAATCACCACAGTCCATAGCCCCCCCCCCCCCCCCCCCCCCCCCCCCCCCCCCCCCCCCCCCCCCCCCCCCCAGGCAAGCCCATGCCCCTTGCTCTCTGACCTTCCTTCAGGCGCTGGATGGGGGCCTTCAGCTGGTCATCTTGCTGGTTCTCCCGCAGTTTCTTGGCGCGTTTGATCAGCGTCTCCTTCCCGCAGGGCAGGTGGTCTGCCAGGTGGGCGTAGATCAGGGGCCGCTTCCCGGTGGCAGCTGTCGCGAAGCCAGTTCAATGCTGCCAACAGGCACTAGCCCTTAAGTCAGGTTCATTTGCAGTTTTTCTTTTTCTTTTCCAAGTGCTATTTTCTAAAACACTAAATGCACATAGCGTTTAGAATTAAAACGTCTCATTATCAGGTCTGCCAAATAAAATACCACATCCACACATCTATAGACCAACAGATAATTCATACAATCCGAGGTGCTATCTTGATGCCAGTTCAATGCTGTCAACATGGCACCAGTTCTCCAGTCTGGTCCATGGAGTCATTTTTTCTTTCTTCTCCATCTGTTTTCTAGAAACACAAAGCGCTCATAGTGTTTAAACAATAAAGAGTCTCATTTTATCAGGTCTGTCGAATAAAATACCACTTCCATATATTTCCAGACCAACAGATAATTCATGGCAATCTGAGGTCGAGCGTGCACGTCTCCTTAGCCAGAGAGCGAGAAAGGTTAATTTCAGTGAATCACTCAGGTAAGTATGAGGCAAGACAGCAGGGAGGTCAGTCACATGAAGCATGATTAAACTCCCTTTATCTGATGCACAGTTAGCCAGGCGTTATGCGTAATTCATTAAAATTATATCAATGCAAGTAATTATTTTTAAACTATACGATCAGAGAGGCCCTATTCATTAGAACAATATCAATGCAAGCAGATATTTTAAAACTATATGACCACACTGTGTGTGCGTGTGTGTGTGTGTGTGTGTGTGTGTGTGTGTGTGTGTGTGTGTGTGTGTGTGTGTGTGTGTGCGTGTGCATGCACGCGTCTGTGTGTGTGCGTCTGTGTGCGTGTGTGACCCTGAGAGGCAGAGAAGAGAGAGACGGAGGGTCACTGTACTCATATTATTGTGAGTCTTATGCAACTTTCTCTTGAAAAATGTGAAACGCTTTTAAAGAAGGTAGAAGAGAGACTCACTCGAACAGAAGAAGAATCAAACAAGCACACGAGAAAAAACACACAACAAAGGATAAAGAAGACAAAAAATAGAAAAGATCCACAGAAGGGGCACATACTCCAGTTTAAAAAAAAGGTCAAAAGGACAAAAAAAAGGAGGGGGGGGGGGGGCTCACTCCAGCATAAGACAATGGACAGAGAAGACAAAGGACACTAAAGGTAAAAGAGGGACAAGCTCCTGTGGAAGACAAAGATCACAGAAAATAAAGGAACTCATTCCAGTAGAAGACAAAGGACAAAGAAAGGGA
The DNA here is from genome assembly GCA_016801955.1 of Conus betulinus. NCBI lineage: Eukaryota > Metazoa > Mollusca > Gastropoda > Neogastropoda > Conidae > Conus > Conus betulinus. Next base: position 342,932 of record JADBJO010001576.1, on the reverse strand, counting down.
CTCATTCCAGCAGACAACAATGGACAAAGAAGACAAAAAAACAATGAAGGTCAGAAAGGGGGACTCACTCCAGTAGAAGACAAGAGGACACTGAAGGTAAAAATGGGGACTCACTCCAGCAGAAGACAAAAGACACGAAAGGTATCAGAGGGTCTCATTCCAGCAGAAACAAGATCACAGACAGTAAAAAGGGGACTCACTCCAATAGAAATATAAGGAAAAAGAAGGTTAAAAAAAAAGGGACTCTCTCCAGTTTATGTCAAAGGACACAGAAGACAAAGAAAGAGAAGATGGGCAAGGGGGACTCACTCCAGCAGAAGAAAAAAAAAGGACATGGAAGGTAGACAAGGAACTCATTCCAGCAGAAGACAAAAGAATACGAAAGGTAACAGGTGGGTTATTTCCATCAGAAGACAAAAGAATATAAAAGGTAACAGCTGGACTCTTTCCAGCAGAAGACAAAAGAATATGAAAGGTAACAGCTGGACTCTTTCCAGCAGAAGACAAAAGAATATGAAAGGTAACAGCTGGACTCTTTCCAGCAGAAGACAAAAGAATATGAAAGGTAACAGCGGGACTCTTTCCAGCAGAAGACAAAAGAATATGAAAGGTAACAGAAGGACTCTTTCCAGCAGAAGACAAAGGATACAAAAGATAAAAGACGGACTCACTCCAGAAGAGGACAAAGGACACAGAAAAAAAAAAAAAGAAGTCTCTCTCTGATGCATTACAAAAGGACACAGAAGATGAGGAAAGAGAAGACAGCAAGGGAACTCACTCCAGCAGCAGCTTATTGACATGGGGAGAGAAGAACTTGCACTTGCCCTCCTTGCTGTCTTTGGCTGCCTGCACACACAAAAGTCCAGTCATGCTGGTTACAAGTCTTACAACACCCAGCCCATCAATTAGGTCGTGGCAGGGGCTGTACACGCCTTACAACCACAACAAGAACGCAAGGATCAAACCTGAACAGTAAACCAACTCCTGACACTTAAAAACCAATCTCCACATATTTATTTACAACCACGCATTGACTGTCTGTATATACAGTGATGATACACACAAGCAAACTGAAGGCAATTCATTACAAATTTCCATTTCGATACATCTGAAACCACAACCATGTATTTCTAGACTTAAATTAGTTCAGAAATGGCATGCTTGTGTCTCATTTTATTCTGAGACTCTCATAATCATCCCCCCCAATTTTGTCCTTTCCTTCATTCTTTCATTTGTTAACGTGATAATCTGTGTGATTGTTAGTACCACAGGTTAGTTGACATGCTGCAGGTCACAGTCCCCACCCCATTCAAGTCACAATGTTTACAGGCCAGCTGAGGACTGAGGCCATACATGGGTTGCACTGATCCCTCCATTGATTTGAGTCAATTCAAGTTTAAAAAAAAGGGCACACAATGTACAACTAATCAAGCCTCAACTACATTTTCAAACTCAATAAAAAAAAACAAACAAACAAAAAAAACAAACAAACTTTTCTTTATCTATGAGCAGGACTATCTGTTTCAATTAATAAAAGCAGAGTTAACTCATCATGATGGTAAATATCTGAGTTGCATTTTCTAAATATCTCCAAATAACAAACTTCCATGGTCCAGCATTTGAATCAAAGCTGGAAACTGAATTCACTCACATCCACCACACAATCATTTCTAGATTCACTGTGTTTGGCCAATCTGGTAGTCTGAGGAATATCTGGTTGTGATTAAGTGCTAGTTTTACCGATTAGGCCCTACCTTCTTAATGTCCACAATGGCCGTCTCCAGCTCCGGAGGCAGGTCCAACGGCAACTGAATCTCCGACTCCGTCTTTTTCTCCTCTCCCTCCACTGGGGCAGCAGCAGCAGCGCCCTCTATCCTGTCAGCAACATCGGGCTTGTCAACAGTGGGTGAGTGGCGAGGAGGGGTGGGTGCAGGGGGTGGTCATCTGTACTGCCGTTGACGGTGCTTAGGGTGCTGTGGACGCTGTCTGGTGTTTGAGGAGCTCCTTCACTGTTGGCGACGTCTTCTTCCTGCAGAGGGAACAAAGGATGATGTGTCCTGTCTGATATGGTTTTTTTTTTTTTAGCCTCCGACATGTTGCTAGTTTGTATCCCCGGTTGGTATTTATAATCTCACAAAGTCCTATATATGGTATAATATGTAAAATCTGATATGTTTTCTATCCATTGTGTTGAGATGTTTTTATGTACTGTCCGACTTACGCTGCTATTTAGCATCCTACAGACAGAATGTTCTGTAGCATCTGACATTTCTATTCATCTTTTTTCTTTTTATCAGTTGATGCGTATCTATTTCTCATTTTACATCTTACTATTTAGCATCCTAATACATCGAAAGACATGTACCCCCGACATACTTTTATTCATAATCTGAAATGTTTCCATTTATCATCTGACATGTTTGTTTATCAGCTGATGCATGTCTCTTTTTTCATTTTACAGGTTACTATTTAACATCCTACATTTCGAAAGACATATTTTCATTTATAATCTGAAATGTTTCCATTTATCATCTGACATGTTTGTTTATCAGCTGATGCATGTCTTTTTTCATTTTACAGGTTACTATTTAACATCCTACATTTCGAAAGACATATTTTCATTTATAATCTAAAATGTTTCCATTCATAATCTGAAATGTTTCTAATCATCATCTGACATCTTTCTATTTATCATCTGACAGGTTTCTGTTTACTGCCTGGCATGTTTCCATACAGTACCATGCACAAAGGATGAAGTGTACAATCTGACAGGTACCTATATGGTTAAATGCACACAGAATGACTTCTTGTAATCTGGCAGGTACCTCTTTAATATCACACACACACACACACACAAAGGATAATACCTATCATCTGATGGGTTTCCAATCAGTCTAATACACACAGAGGATATGAACTGCCCAGCAGGTCTCCTCTTAGCATCTAACTACAAACGCTTCACTGCACCTTCATCATGATAGTGTACACCATGCAAGCAGCACATTGAATCTGCTGTTCCCACGGAACATCAACAAATCACGGGGAAAAGACATACTTTCTGCTGCAGTAACTAACATTAACAATGCACCGTCAGGAACGACACCGTGTATACACAAGAATTAGCAGGGACTGATGATAGAATGGGTTACACTGAAAGCAAAACAAAACAAAAACAGAAATGACTGTTTACAGCGCACCGGATAGACCGAGAGCCTGAGCTAGACGCATGCACTCACTTCTTCTCTGGATCGATCAGTTTCTTGCGTTTGACGATCCGGTCTCCATCAGGTCCGAGGGTCAGCTTCCGCTTCTTCTTCTTTTCCCCACCCAGTCCCTCTTTCTCCTTCTTCCTCTGTGGGAGAGAAACAGCACAAGGGGATATAAAACAAACGTTCTGCTCCGACACAGTTGTCAAATATAGGATGCTTCTCATGTTTCGTCTATCGAATCAACCACGACATCTGCTGATCAGGGAACAAATGCTGGGATTCTATGTTATCAACCATGACTGTCAGCATTTCTTGTTTTTTTTTTCTTACCTTCACATGTCTCGCGTTTCTCTCTTCCTTTCTATTACCCCTGTTTGTGTGTAATTAGACAGAGACAGAGAAGGAGAGAGAGGAAGAGAGAGAGAGAGAGAGAGAGAGTGAGGGAGAGAGAGAGAGAGTACATCTATCTTGGAAGCAGAAAACTCATTTATGACATGACTGGCCTGTTTTCAAAGTGGTATTCTATGCACAGCAGCTACATTAGAAGAAAAAAACAATAAACCCAGCAACAACTAATCAGCATGCAGAGTCAGTAAGAAGGTAGTTTATATATCATTTAAAATAAACAGACGAGTGAAAATGTGTTTGATTATTTTGTCTTTCACAAAAAGAACATATCATCATATCCTTTTCACTTTAGAGCCAAGGTCATTTTATTGTCCCAGAAGCTTGCGACTCTCATCAGTCTCTTAACCATCTTCACTGTTCGGGACCGATCACGTACAGTCATGCCTGAAGCAGTCATCACTGTCCCTGCCTCAGTCTTCCACAAGTCTACATTTTCCAGCCTCTTGTTCATTCTCATTATCTCTCCCCTCCTTTTTTCACTGACATCAAGAAGAAATCCAGCAGACTTTATTTCCTGTTTGTTTCTTGCTGGAAAAATCTAGTGCACATGGGTCATGCTAAAAACATGACCACCAAACCGCCAGTTAAGAGTCCATCCACATTACTGCTATGCCCTATCCTTGTCCTAAATCCCCTACTTCAATGTGCAGAATATTTCAGCCTGTGTACCTTCAATTTCTTTTTCTTTACTTCCTCCCCGCCGCCACCTTCCTGGCTGTCCTCCGAGTCCGCGATTTTCTGCCCACACCCACACTACAGTCATCCACACATTTTCTGCCAACACACACACTACAGTCATCCACAATTTTCTGCCAACAACACCCACACTACAGTCATCCACAATTTTCTGCCAACACACACACTACAATCATCCACAATTTTCTGCCAACACTCACACTACAGTCATCCACAATTTTCTGCCAACACCCACAATACAGTCATCCACAATGTGCCAACACACACACTACAGGCATCTACAATTTTCTGCGAACACCCACAAAATAGTCATCCACAATTTTCTGCCAAAACACACACTACAGTCATCTACAATTTTCTGCCAACACACACACACACACACACACACACACACACATACACAATACAGTCATCCACAATTTTCTGCCAACACACACACACAGAATACTGCCATCCACAATTATCTGCCAAATCTACTATTTTCTGCCTACACCCACAATACAGTCATCCATAATTTTCTGCTAACACACACACACACACAGAATACTGCCATCCACAATTATCTGCCAACACACACAGTCACAATACTGTCATCCACAATTATCTGCCAACACGCACAGTCACAATACTGTCTTCAACAAATTACCTACCAACACACACACAGTCACAATACTGTCATCCACAATTACTGCCAACAGACACAGTCACAATACTGTCATCCACAATTATCTGCCAACACACACAGTCACAATAATGTCATCCACAATTATCTGCCAACACACACAGTCACAATGCTGTCATCCATAATTACTGCCAACACACACACACACACACACACACACACACACACAGATGGTCACAATAGTGTCATCCACAATCGCTGCCAACACGCACAGGGTAACAATACTGTCATCCGGTAACAATACTGCCATCCACAATTACTGCCAACACAGACACACACAGAGGGTCACAATACTGTCATCCACAATTACTGCTAACACACAGAGGGTCACAATACTGTCATCCACAATTACTGCCAACACAGACACACAGAGAGGGTCACAATACTGTCATCCACAATTACCGCTAACACACAGAGGGTCACAATACTGTCATCCACTATTATTGCCAACACACACACACACACACACACACACACACACAAAGGTCACAATACTGTCATCCACAATTACTGCCAACACACACAGTCACAATACAGTCATCCGCAACTTTCTGCCAACACCCTATACTGCAGTCGTGCACAATTTTCTGCCAACACCCTATACTGCAGTCGTGCACAATTTTCTGCCAACACCCTATACTGCAGTCGTGCACAATTTTCTGCCAACACCCTATACTGCAGTCATGCACAATTTTCTGCCAACACCCTATACTGCAGTCGTGCACAATTTTCTGCCAACACCCTATACTGCAGTCGTGCACAATTTTCTGCCAACTCTCACCATCCCCTCCCTCTCCCCAAACATAAACACACATTCACCGTTTCCAAACAACAGACATAGTCAGCACACTCTCATGTTAGTGTCATCCAAAAATTTTCTGTCAACACATCCATCTTGAATATGTTATTTAAATACATATTGTCTAAAATCATCAAAGGAGGATGATAAAATAATGCAGTCATCCATAAATTCTCTGTGAACATATCCATCTTGAATATGTTATTTACATACATACTGTCTAAAATCATCAACGGAGGATGATAAAATAATGCAGATTTTTTCCCCTCTCTTTTTCTTTTCTGCATACGCAGGTTGATACTCCTGCGGACACTCCCTGTATAGACAGGGGCAAGGATCAATCCCATCTACCAACAAAGGGAGTGGACTTTTGTGTATATGACCCTTTTTTATCCCGCCATTACGGCAGCCATACTCTAACTTATGGGAAAATGCAGATGTACATATATTTCATCTCTGCTTCCACTGAGCATATGGTAACATGGGTGCAAATATCAAATGAATGCAGACGCCTGCAACTGAGTGCGCATGTGTCTATGCGTGTGTGTGTAGGTGCGTGCATGTTCATATGTTGTGAGCATGTACACTTCATTTCACAGCTAAGAATTCTTTCAATTGGTTGCCAAGATAAAATACAGCATGTATTTAGCCATGATCATATCAACATGATGAACAGTTGAAGCACAGCAAAGAGTAAACTTTTTTTTTTTTTTTTTTTCGCCAAGAGTAACTTTGTAACTTTTTGAGAGCTCTGTAATACAATCAATTCATTTGCAATCTGAATCAGTTCAAAGAGAATTAAAGACAAACAACTTCAGGAAGTCTCACTCGAGGCCGGCCACGCTTCTTGACGACAGGGGTGATGAACTCTGCCTCAGAGTCCTCATGGTCTGACAAGGGGCGAAAGTCCAGAGTTCCACGTTGATGTAGAACCCCCCATGGATGGTGGTCATGCAGCTGGGTACCACCTCATCGTACTGAAACACCAACACAGAGTGTTGTGATACCATCACATTGAAACATCAACACAGTAGGCGTTATGATCACACTTGCATAATGACATGGCATGTTAATGATCACACTGAAATAAGTTCATGGTATGTTAATGGTCACAGTTAAATAAGGTCATGGCATATTGATGATCACACTGAAACAATGTCAGGGTATGTTGTATAAATCAATGATCACTCTGAAACATCTCCTTTGCATGCTGAGTTATGATAACACTAACACAAAGCAAAAATCGCTGAAAATCAAAGAGGTCCAGGGTTGTGCTCCCTCTCCAACACAACATCCTGCCACTTATGATGTCAGATTGTGACATTATTTTGCCTTTGAATCAAGCAGACAAAATGGCCACTTCCAGCTCATGAAGAAATTCACATGAGATTTCATCACATCAGCATCACCTAGAATATCACAAACAAGACCAGCACTCTGCAGATTTGTTTCACTTCTTTTTTCTCCCCTTTTTGCTGCTGTAACACTTTTGTGTGGATTTTTTCTTTTTAACATTTTCCTGAAATGTGTGAACCGGCAGAGAAATGGGAGCTCTGAACTTCATTCTTAATGGACTAGAGAGATTTGTCTGTTTTAAACCAACGCTCCTGCTAACCTTATCTCCAAGTGTAAGTCAAAGGTGAACAAATATAATGTGTGTATGTGTGTTGTTTTAGTAAGGTGCAGAATTTCTTGACTAGTGAAGTGTCTTTCATTAGTTCAAAGGTGAAAAGGTGCGCAAAGTACATCAGGAATGTATCGGGGCACAAGTCTGCTATCCAAATCTGTCTCCAAACGTGTGCACACACACACCATATGCTCACACCCGCACATGCACACACACACACACACACCATATGCTCACACCCGCACATGCACACACACACACGTATCACATAGTTCACACACACAATACTACACTACATCATAGCCAGCTGCACAGAGACAAGGGTACTGACAGCTTCTGTGTTGTCGATGAAGGGGTCGCTCTCATCATAGCCATCCCCCAGGTCGAAGTAGTCATCTTCCAGACATTTCAACTTGCGCTTCTTCTTTCCTGGCTTTGGGCCCTGGGAGAAGTCCAATTGATTACATTACACAAACAAACATAAACTGAACAATCTTCATTGCAAGAATAAAATGTACAAGACATATCTAGCATGCAGGCACTGTAGAGGGCAATATCTTGCAATATCAGTTTCACATTTGCGGTTTGGGATTACAGCCTTTCTGCTAAAATTTTGCAAAGCTGGTCACTTTAATTTAACACTCAGACTGGAATTTCATTCCATGTTATAATCAAGAAAACAGGGCTCTCTCTCTCTCTCTTCTTTTTTAGTCCTTGTTGCCTAGTTCAGTATGGACATTTTGTTTTCAAGTTGTATGTCATGCACAGCACACTAATAACTATAGTCTGTCAGGTGGAAAAGTATCAATCACTGATTGACACAGGTACTCATACACTGCTGGGTGAATTTATCCGGATTCCAAGCCATAAACATCTGACACCTCGAGCGGTCTGAACTCATGACCATCAACTTCAGTCAAACTTCTAACCATTCGCCACCTTCATTTCCTTCCTTTCTCATTGAATTTATAGATCACGGTTAAATTACATATGATTAGGATACTGATCTGTGCAACAGTATCAGAGTTATTTTGAAACTTTCCATAATCTGATATAATGCCCCTTTTCAGATATAATGCCCCTTTTCAGATATAATGCCCCTTTTCAGGGCTCTAAAAGGGCCATACGTAAGCTGACCTCAGCTAGGCTTCATAATCAACTGACAAACAAGAGTAGTCACAGTCACACCCACTCCTGTTGATGGCTCTGGTGCTAGGGCTGCCACAGGATACTTCAGGGTGCAGCTGTGCACAGTGCACCTACAGTGGGCAGAGGGGAAGCGGGCCATGAAGATATGACAGCAAAAAAAAAAAAAAAAAAAGAAAAGAAAAAAAAAGAAATCACAAATAGCTCAGTTGAAAATAGCTGACTGAATGGGGAAGCAGATGCGCTTACCTCATAACAGACCAACGTACACTGCATGCATGTAATCTGAGACTGAACAGCATAATCTGAAACTGAACTTTGTACTTTGAGATTAAAAAGTTCAGTCTGCGGTTGAACAGTGTAATCTTAGGTTGAAAAGTATAACCTGGAGTTGACCAGTGTAATCTGAGGTTGAAAAGTGTAACATGGGGTTGACCAGTGTAATTGGTGGTTGAAAAGTGTAGCCAGGGGTTGATCAGTGTAATCTGTGGTTGAGAAGTGTAACTGCGGTTGACCAGTGTAATCTGACCTGCGGTTGACCAAAGTAATCTGAGGTTGAAAAGTGTAATCTGGGGTTGACCAAAGTAATCTGAGGTTGAAAAGTGTAATATGGGGTTTGACCAGTGTATTCTGAGGTTTAAAAGTGTAACCTGGGGTTGACCAGTGTAATCTGAGTTTGAAAAGTGTAATCTGGGGTTGACCAGTGTATTCTGAGGTTTAAAGTGTAATCTGGGGTTGACCCAGTGTAATCTGAGTTTGAAAAGTGTAATCTCTGGGGTTGACTAGTGTATTCTGAGGTTTAAAAGTGTAACCTGGGGTTGACCAGTGTAATCTGAGTTTGAAAAGTGTAACCTGGGGTTGGCCAGTGTAATCTGAGTTTGAAAAGTGTAACCTGCGGTTGACCAGTGTAATCTGAGGTTGAAAAGTGTAACCTGGGGTTGACCAGTATAATCTGAGTTTGAAAAGTGTAACCTGCGGTTGAAAAGTGTAACCTGAGATTGAAAAGTGTAACATGGGGTTGACCAGCGTAATCTGAGATTTAAAAGTGTAACCTGCGGTTGACAAGTGTAATCTGAGGTTGAAAAGTATAACATGGGGTTGACCAGCGTAATCTGAGGTTGAAAAGTGTAATCTCAGAGGATGCAGCTTCAGAAGCACACGGTACTTTTACACTTACAGCAGCTCAGCAAATTCGCATTCAGACTTTTCACGTCACCTCCTTCCTGATGTCGTCTTGGATTCAAACTGCCATTTAGTGGCAAAACTACACAGCAGAACTACGGCAGTACATAGCTATTGGGAGCAGATTCAACTTCAGTGTGCACTCATTATATCGAATGAGCTTGCTCCTTCTGAATAGCTAAATAAGACCATGGAAGAGACTCTTTTCAGTTTGAAAGTGTAATTCTGGTGATCCATCTCTAAAGTAACATGTAGTAAATGAAATTGAAAGTGTAATGACAGAACGAGGCCGTCATTAAACTGAAAATGGACAGTTCACAGGTATGGGGGAAGGAAAAGGAAGGGTGAGAGGTTGGGAGGTGGGGTCATAAACTGGAAGGAAATTATGTTGAAGAAAAGATTTGATGCGCATGGAAAAATAATCTGGTTAAAAAAGAGTTCCGGACATGAAGTGTCAGGTTAAACTGATTTTTAGTCCAAGACTATCAGTATCGCCGGTGATTTTTTTAAAAAATCAAGATGACGCAGGTGAAACACAATCCATGTCAGCATTTCACTTCAAATCATGGTAGATTGCAGTACCATTAAAATGTGCTTTGCCTTAGTTAAACCTCTATAGTTTTTTCATGTCAGGAACGATGGTCTATTCAGTGTGTAGGCAAGGACCTTTCATCAAACTTGCTGGAAGAAGAAAAAGTTTGACCTCAGACTAATGCGACACACAGTGTGCATAAAGCAGAACAACTCTATTGTTAGCTGCACAATGAGGCCACTGTAGGCAGAGATCTAAACAAAATTTTAAGAAGTAATGATAAGGACTCCACCAAACAACATGGACAAAGAAATCACAAGACAAAAATGATGCGTTTCGACCTCTTAGGTCTTCTTCAGGCAAGAAGGCATTATTGGTAAATAATTACCATCATTATCATTATTACCACCATCATCATCATCGCCACTAACACTGTTGCAACGACAATCATGCAGTTCAACAGTCCTCAAACCCCTTCTTCTTTCTCCCATACTACAACTGCTAGTGGTAGAAATCCTCTATTTTATTTCTTCAATATTTTTATTATCATTATCATTATTGCAATCAGTATTACCATTATCATTGTTAGTTTTCAACTCGCATTGTCTCCCTCTAAAATCTTAATGGCCTTGTTTTTATTCAACGCCTGTCTTGCGCCGAATTTGACAAAGTTAAGGGATTGCTCATTCCTCATTTTCATTGTCCCGAGTGTTGTTCATCTTCCCTGATGAAGACCTCAGAGGTCAAAACCCATCATATTTTGTCTTGTGATTCATTTGTCCTCGTTGTTCGATGGAGTGATTATAATTACTTTTTAAAATCTCTTTTGTTATTCAATTTGAAAGTGCTGTTGAGAGAGGTTTCGAGGCTTGTCTGAACTGTCCAGGAATACTTACATATTTTTCCTCAAACTTCTTGGCCAGGGCGCCACCTCATCATGGCAGTCGTCCTCATTCCCAAACGGATCAGTCACATCTGGCCCTCTGTCCACCTGCACACACACACACACACACACACACACACACACACACACACACACACACACACACACACACACCACCATTTTACCAATTAAATACCAATGTTACACTACACTCATTACTGAATGAGGCTGTAGAAAATACCCCTGTTCATATAATTACCATAAATCTCTTATCTCACGGGGGTTAGTCTGTGAAACTCTGGGCACAGACAGGTCTGCAGTCAGTCAGTTCTTTGGCCATTCACATTTCTAATGGTTGTTTTAATTTCCACTGAACCTGGCTGTGTACTTTGATGCATTGTTACTGAGTTCAAGCATCATCTAAAAGAAAAATGTCCATTTCACAGTTCTCTCACTGCACAGTAATGATGAATGTGAAAATCATGGGTATGGATCAAACTTTACAAAATTAGGTTAAAAAAAAAAAAGAAAACAAGACAAGAATTAGACATTGTACTCTGAACAAACAAAAACAAACAAACAACAACAACAACAAACCCCTCATCTTTATTCATCTCAAGATGTGTGCAAACTCAGAAGTTACACTATGTATGATGATAGGTAACAAAAACTGCATTAGAGAACTAAAGTTAGTTTCTGAAACCTAAAACTATGCTGCCCAGGAATTTTCCAATTCCATGATTTTTGCAAACATTCCAAGCAGTGCCACTGTCATTTTTGTGTACTGAGCATACCTGAACATGCATTTTCTCGAGTAGAATGAATATATACCATTTTAATACACAGACTTACAAAAACAATTAGATGCTGAATAAAGATTCTGGGTAGCTGCAATAGACATGCAGATTCGGCCTGCTAGCATCACAGCATATGTGTCTTAGTCATCACATATCATAAGGATTGCTTTGCTGAAACTTACAAGCAGTGATGGCATTCTCTCTGTGTACAGTCCCAGATCCTGTCATAATTCATTCAGATATTGCTGCTTTCAAGGAAACTTGGAGTATCGCCAAACGGCCTGTGTTGCAAACACCCCTGTATTGATCAAGAAAGAAGGCTATAATGTACAGTACAGTTCTCTATGTTGGACACTTGATTTGCAGATGATATACTGAAGTTTTATTTTCTGTGTGAGCAGAGAAAAATTTGTAGATATATCATTGGATACTGTGATTTTTATTTCCATAGCAACCGTCACAAGTTTTTTCACAAAAATACAGCATTTTGCCACATCTTGGGCTGCATAGTTTCCAGAACCGACATTCCCAACTCAGTTAATAGGAGTAATTGTCACAGATGGTTGAACTTCCTTTCATGTTAAATGCAATGACCACCACCACCACCCGTGTTTTTCTATGAGTCATATTCACAATATTTGGTTCTGCAAGAAAAAAAAAATCCAGTTATGTAACTGCAACACATTTTCCATTATCTGTGATTGTAACTTGTGTAAGCAAATGAGACTATCATGTAAGCATTTCTTCACTGAAATTGAAAATAAACTTACTGCATATCAAATAGTTTCTTTGTTTAGTGGCTAAGCATAAAAATCTAAGTCTTGTGTTCCATGTTACAGCTGATCAGGTAACCGTCAAACACATCTTTGGCCTGCGTTCTGGCAGTTATAGAGAAGAATGAAATCTTAAGTTCTTTTAATGTGTTTTAACTTTGGGTTCTGTAGAAGACATTTATCCGGCCAGACAAAACAGATTCCCATTGTACCCATCACTAAATTTTATACAACTGTGATAATATTGAATGTCTGAGTTCATCAATGAGGTTTTAACAAATCTTAAATAAATGTCAGTGAACCGCCCAGAGAAAACGTGGACAAACAAGTCACAAGACAACACACAACGCGTTTCGACCTCTTAGGTCTTCTTCAGGTGAAACAGAGACGAACAAAATAACGAAAATGCACTTAGCTTTGATCGCTTCAGATTGCTTCGGAGTTCAGCGCAAGAAAGGAAGCGTTGAATGAGAATGAGGCTGTCGGAAGGGAAATAATGTGTGAGTCAAAGTCGTAATGATGATAATAATATTACTGATAGGAATACTAATAATGGTCAAAATTTTTTTTTTTTTTTTTTAAAAAAAAAAAAAGAAAAATTAAGACAAGATTACTACCAATCTTGGTGTCAATAAGTATGGGTATGGGAGAAAGGACAGTGGGCTAGAGGATTCTTAAACAGCAGGGTTGCCGTGGCAACAGTCTCAGAGGCGAAGGTGATGGTGATGTCAATACTAGTGGTGGTAGTATCAATACTAGCAATATTATTACTGAATGGTACTACTAACAACGATAGTGAAGGTTAAGGTAATAAAAGCACGATACAGAATTATATTTAGAAAATACATTTTTATAATAATCAACTAAATAAATAAATGAAACATTAAAAAGAAATTTAATAATAATAATAATGATAATAATTGCATAAATAAAAAATTGAAAAATAATGGTAATAGAATAAATAGATGAACATAAAAATAAATAAAAAATAACAATGTTAATATTTATGGTACTAAAGGCATTAATTCTGATAGTAAGGAGGAAAACAAACAAACAAACAAAAACAACGACAACAACAACCAAGGGGAGGAGAGAGAGGGGAGGACAGGAAGAACAGAAAGGAAACAGAAGATATAAGTTATGGGAAGGATGGAATCCAATAGGTATATTGATAATTGCAGTAATAGTTTTGCGCACGCGAGAGACAGCGAGCGAGCGTGTGTGTGTGTGTGTGTGTATGTGTGTGTGTGTGTGTGTGTGTGTGTGTGTGTGTGTGTGTGTGTGTGTGTGTGTCCCACTGTGTGTGTGTGTGTGTGTGTGTGTGTGTGTGTGGATATGTGTGTGTGTGTGTGTGTGGGGGGGGGGGGGGGGGTGCGCCTAGTTGTCAACATTTCCACAACATATGCACAGTGAAGAGGGAAGATGGAACAGGAGTTCATGTTGAAGAAATAGTGAATGAAAATAAAAGAAAACCAAATAAAGTGAAGGAAATGGAGTGGACAAGTATCTGAGTAAACAATAGACTGATTTGAGAAATAGAGAGGGTATGGAGAGAAGGGAAAGGAAGATAACTATGAGTTATGTGTAAGGTATGGTGGGCCGAGACTGAAGTGGTGGGTTGGTACATGTAACTTTAAGGTGTTGATGGTATGAGGGTGGAGGGAAGAAGGGGATGGGTTTATATACTGACTGGGGGAGGGGGGGTGGGATAGGGGGAGCAACATATTCACACCTATACACAATCTCCCTCTCTCTCCCTCTCTTTCTCTCTCTCTTCCCCCACTCCCTCTCTCTCTCTAAAAATTAAGTTACTCAGCTGTATCTAAGTATTATCATTATTTAATTTTACAATTATGGCTGCAATGGGATTAGTGATAATAGGACATAATGCTTAGAAGTATAAAGGTAAAAATGACAATGACGGTAATAACAATGACATCAGTGTTGTTGTAAATAAATGTAGTGATGTAATGATGTTGATGAAGATAACAGTAAAGGTAATGATATGATGATAGTGATACAGTAATAAAGTTTTTAAATAATATAGGTAGGATGATATTAGGTGGAAAGGAGCTGAAATGCTCAATGACCAACAGCAGACAGTACTAGAATGCTCAATGACCAACAGCAGACAGTACATAATAAGTTGATAACTAGCCCCCCCCCCCCCCCCCCCCCCCCCCCCCCCCCACACACACACACACACACACACACCCCATCCATCCTCATGGCATCAACGTCCAAAAGTAGTATGTACAATTTCACCTCTGCAGCTCCAGTCTGAAATATTCTCCACCTGCACACACCCATACTACCCTACCTCCCACTATTTACCACAGACATAGGTTGCAGCTATCATCTTTTCCCCTTTTTCTACACTCTCCGAGTCTCTCCATTTGCTACCTCAATCGTCAATCGACTTACTCCCCCCTCCCCCCTCCCCCTGCCCTAGTATTGTAGTAATGATGTGTGTAGGGGTGTTGGTAGGTATGGCGGTTGCTGGGGGTGAAGGTGGGTGGGGGTAACCAATGAACAAGGCTGACATTACTAATGGAACACACACACACACACACACACACACACACACACACACACACATAATAATAAATAGAATGCTAGCTCCTTTATCGTTGTCGTTTCCTTTTCTTTCCTGGCGCCTTTATTTCCGCTAGTGTTACTGCACTTACCATCGCTATTAATGTATTATCATTATTATCATCATTCTAGTACTGTCTGCTGTTGGTCATTGAGCATTTCAGCTCCTTTCCACCTAATATCATCCTACCTACATTATTTAAAACTTTATTACTGTATCACTATCATCATCATCATTACCTTTACTGTTATCTTCATCAACATCATTACATCACTACATTTAATTTACAACAACACTGATGTCTGATGTCATTACCGTCATTGTCATTTTTACCTTTATACTTCTAAGCATTATGTCCTATTATCACTAAATGACTAATCCCATTGCCAGCCATATTGTAAAATTAAAATAATGATAATACTTAGGTACAATAACTTAATTTTTAGAGAGAGAGAGGGAGGGGGGGGGGGGGGGGAAGAGAGAGAGAAAGAGAGGGAGAGAGAGGGAGATTGTGTATAGGTGTGAATATGTTGCTCCCCACCCCCCCCTCCCCCAGTCAGTATATAAACCCATCCCCTTCTTCCCTCCACCCTCATACCATCAACACCTTAAAGTTACATGTACCAACCCACCACTTCAGTCTCAGCCCACAATATCTCCCCACTAAACACGCATAATACCATATCTCCCACTATTTACCTTACACATAACTCATAGTTATCTTCCTTTCCCCTTCTCTCCACACCCTCTCTATTTCTCACATCAGTCTATTGTTTACTCAGATACTTGTCCACTCCATTTCCTTCACTTTATTTGGTTTTCTTTTTTATTTTCATTCACTATTTCTTCAACATGAACTCCTGTTCCATCTTCCCTCTTCACTGTGCATATGTTGTGGAAATGTTGATAACTAGGCGCACACCCCCCCCCCCCCCCCCCTGCCCCCCCCCCCCCCCCCCCACACACACACACATCCACACACACACGCACACACACACACGCACACACACACACACACACAGAGTGGGACACACACACACACACACACACACACACTCGCTCTCTCTCTCGCGTGCGCAAAACTATTACTGCAATTATTAATATACCTATCGGATTCCATCCTTCCCATAACTTATATCTTCTGTTTCCTTTCTGTTCTTCCTGTCCTCCCCTCTCTCTCTCCTCCCCTTGGTTGTTGTTGTCGTTGTTTTTGTTTGTTTGTTTGTTTTCCTCCTTACTATCAGAATGAATGCTTTTAGTACCATAAATATTAACATTGTTATTTTTTTATTTATTTTTATGTTCATCTATTTATTCTATTACCATTATTTTTCAATTTTTTATTTATGCAATTATTATCATTATTATTATTTATTAAATTTCTTTTTAATGTTTCATTTATTTATTTAGTTGATTATTATAAAAATGTATTTTCTAAATATAATTCTGTATCGTGCTTTTATTACCTTAACCTTCACTATCGTTGTTAGTAGTACCATTCAGTAATAATATTGCTAGTATTGATACTACCACCACTAGTATTGACATCACCATCACTTCGCCTCTGAGACTGTTGCCACGGCAACTCTGCTCTTTAAGAATCCTCTAGCCCACTGTCCTTTCTCCCATACCCCATACTTATTGACACCAAGATTGGTAGTTATCTTGTCTTAATTTTTCTTTTTTTTTTTTTTTTTCTTTTTTTTTTTATTTAATATTTTGACCATTATTAGTATTCCTATCAGTAATATTATTATCATCATTACGACTTTGACTCACACATTATTTCCTTCCGACAGCCTCATTCTCATTCAACGCTTTCTTTCTTGTGCTGAACTCCGAAGCAAATCTGAAGCGATCAAAGCTAAGTGCATTTTCGTTATTTTGTTCGTCTCTGTTTCACCTGAAGAAGACCTACGAGGTCGAAACGCGTTGTGTGTTGTCTTGTGACACGTTTGTCCACGTTTCTCTGGGCGGTTCGCTGACATTTATTTAAGATATGTTTAGATTTCCGCCTGCAGTCGTTTCACTTTGCAACTAAATGAGGTTTTAACTTTTTCTCTTCACGTTGAATTTATAATTGTAAAACATTCATTTTAATGTATGGGAACTTTGAGTGGTATTGCCTAATTAACATTTTGAGCTGCTTTTTGTGCAAGTTGATCTACATGCTCGTTTGGGTGCTATACCACAATGAGAGAGAGGGGATCCAACAAAAAGTGACAGTAATGCCTTGCGTGGATAAAAGGTGAATAATGTGATGAATTTCAAATATCATATCAAGTCGGATTGAAATCTCCTCCTCGTCTAGGGAGATTGAAAGCTTAATCCCATTGATTCCGTTTGAACACGTTGAAAACAAAATATTGTCATAATGTTAAATGTATGTGTGGGAAATCCTTAAATGTCAGTCATTTGCTGATTCAATGCCCAAGAGCAAGAGACTTCCTAAGACCTTCGGGTATTGATCATTATACTGACGGATCAACTTCATTGCTTTTACCATATTTTAAATTAAACAATTACTCTGTTGTTGAATCAGTTTGTGTTTGTTAAATAATTCAGTTTGTCCTTATTTTTGTAGATCTTATTACTTCTCACTTAAAATTGTTAAGGTGGAAGAGGATGGGGGGTGGGGGGGGGGGGGGGGGGGGGGGGGGGGTAAGAGGAGGGGGATGTCATATTCTATCATTAATGGATTAATACACTTCATCACTTGCATACTTCATTCACCCACACATAAACTGTCTGAATCACTATAGTGGAAGGACATTAAACCGACGGTGACAAAACAGATTCACAAGGTTCGATACCTGAGATGAAATGTGTGTCATCCTACACACATCTGATACCATTTTTAAAACAATTACTGTAATCAGAATCAGTGGGCGGCTCAGTTGAAAGAGTATGTGGTGTTCTTCATTGTAAGACATTTGGGACAGAACAGACACCAGTCAGACCTGAACTCTAATGGTATCAGTGATAAGACAGCAGTATGGCAGTGCATCTCTGTTGTGTTAGAAGACCTAATCATGACCTGACAAAAAGGGTTATTATTCATCAAAAAAAAAAAAAAAAAAAAAAAAATCTCAGTGTTGCTATTGTTACACGTACAGACATGTATCATGGTAGCCTACCAATGGAATGAATTATGAATTATTCTGGGAGTGGAAATTCTGCTGATTTTTTTCCTTCTTGCTTTAAGTCATGTGACGGTGGGTTTTGTCTGCATTCTGGTGCTTTCTTTCCCCCAAAATCTGCTTTTTGTGTCTAGCGATCGCCATCCACGTCGAACACACGAGTTTCACTGAACAACAGCAATGGGGAAGCCCCACTAACAGGGGCATTCATTCACAATCACACTGGCTCCCCCATCTGAACGAGCACCGTCATCAGTGGACAGTTAGTTCAGTAGAAAGAGAGTGTGGTGTTCAGCGTAACACAGCTGGGTCAGAAAAAGAGACGCCGGTGAAGTCTGAAGCCCACAGATCAGGCAGCGGGTAGGCTAAGGCAGGCCGCGTGCCGCGTCGTGCTGGAATACCCAATGATGATCTGACAAAACGCGGTATCGATTGGTCCCCTGGGGCCGACAGTGCTGAGGCTGCCAACGGGGCAAACTGGGACACGGCCCTGCATGCACTGACCTATATTCCCGAAAAAGCGGCGTGGGTGTACGCCACTGACACAGCAAAGCATTGACTGAGACTAAACAAACAAACAACAAAAACAACTGGTAAATAAGGAAGAGGTGGCGAAAGGGTGGAGTTGAACGGGAGGAGGGGAAAGGGAGGGAGTGCATTCATCTGGTCGCTTGATTCTGATGCAACTGCTTTAAGTTTCATTATGATGTGTGACTTTTGGTTTCAATAATATGGAAATATTATGTATGCAACAACAACAAACCCCCCCCCCCCCCCCTACACACACACACACACACACACATATGATCACTTTTTACCTCTAATATCATCAGACTGACAGGATTTTCGGGGGAACAGTGTATTAGGGAAGGGAAAGGGGGGAAGGGAAGAGAGAATGACGTCTGATCTACAAAGAGAATGAGACTGAAATCAAATTGGGAATGAGGATAAGAGGGGGCTGGGGGTGGGGGGGTGGGGGGAGCGGAAGGGGTGGGGGTGGGGGGTGGGGGGCTGTGATAAAGGAGTGAGAGTAGGGGTGGTAATGAGGAAAGGTAATGCACAAAAGAGAAACTCAGTATAGCCAACTGCACAGGTTTTATAAAATTTTTTACTTACGGTGCACTGACAACAAATACCAGTAAACACCATAAAGTGAACAAACTGCACAGGTTTTCCAGGTCCAGCAAGGACAAGGACCACCAGACCAGCCTGACTACACCTGTCCAAGCAGGATGACAACCAATAATAGTAGTTAGAATAGCAACAATACAATAGCGATAATAATTATAGCAATTTTAACAACAATTACAATGATAACACATCATAAAAACACAATAATAATGATGATGATAATGATAATAAAAATACTAATGATACTACTACTAATAATAATAACAATAACATCAAAAAAATTATAAGAATGAAAAATGTTACAATTATACCCAGCAGCTATATCCAGAACAAATGAACTGGCCTATCTTTAAAGAGCTTTGTAAACCACAGCTAATAAGAAAGGAAAATAACAACATACATCATTGCATGCTAACAGTCTTGATGCAAAGTTCAAAGTTATCACCATGTTTACATGACACACCTAAATATGCATGTGTCACTGGCAGCTAAAACACAACAATAGAATAGTTGGTACAACACACATACAGACCTACAGAGACACAGGCACTTGTACACCTACATGATGGACAAAATTAGAAATGGCTAGATACGTTTCCTGGTTAAAACAGGTATTTAACAGGTTAGTTTTCAACGCTTTTTCAATCCTGGATAATGACAGAAATACCTGCTGGTTAAAACAATTGTTGAACAGGTATGTTTTCAGTGCGTATTTATCCTAGATACCTACGGTAATATTAAGTGTTGAAACAGTTCTCAAACTTGCTGAGCAGATGTTTTCAGTGCTTACTCATCTCGGATAACTACAGTAATATTTTACTGGTTCAAACA
>JADBJO010001576.1:300000-317500 GCA_016801955.1 Conus betulinus | reverse complement strand
GGGAGTTGCACCCACGCCTCAACGTTAGGTTACTGTCAGCCGGAAAAAGAAAGACGTCACAGTGTCGCGTGTTTACTGTCATATATCGTGTTAAATTTGCTTTGTTTTGTTTTTGTTTCTGTTTCTTTTTTTTTAAAGTATGTTACCAATACATTTGGAATATATAATGCCAGACAGGAACCCATTGTTGTGTGAATGAAAGTCAGAGATTACATTGACATCGTATGTGAGATATTCTCGATGCATTCATCGATTTAGCATAAATCTCATTCCAGTCAATTTGCTAACTCGAGCGAGTGACATTCGCGATAAAAGATGGCATCATTTCGTTTGAGAATCAGAATGTTTATTGTGGAACGGTTAGTGAAGAGTACGCGCGTGCACACACACACACACACACACACACACACACACACACACACACACACTCCGTGATAACCGTGGGGGAAGAATGTAGTGAGGAAGAAATGGTGAAGAATGACAAAAACACTGATGTTCATGGAATACAATTGGCCATATCCTTTTTTCTCAAGTTTGTAATACAACATACATCTCAAATGATTCACTTTCAGTACAATAGTTGCATATATGAGTTATGATGTTAAAAACAATTATGATGCATCAAATATTTATAAAGCTTGACAACATGAGTTTTTGAGGATAGTGCCTGTTGCATCATGGAGAAAGAGTGAGTGGTTATATTTCACAATAATGACTTGATCATCACATTTATATTGCAGTAAATTAAAAACATAGGATGCATGGTACTATTAAACAAAAAACCAACCAAACAAACATGTATTTTCATTCACTGTTAGCTGTAGACATATTTAAGAGTTTTTTTTTTTTCTTTTTTTAAAAAAATTATTTTAGTATTTGGTGAGATCACATCTGGAATAGTAGTGACCATATCTGGCATCATAAATAACAAAATAGTACAAAGGATTTAATTTCATTCAGATTGAAAAACTAGGGCATTTTCACCATTCGGTCCTGAAGTGAAAGAAGCATCCATTGGGTGATTCAACATAAAAGATTTTCAAAAGCTGTGGTTTCATGTATACTGTTGGGATTATTTTTTTCCTGCGTATGCAGGCTGATACTCATGCAGACTCTCCCTGTATAGACAGGCAAGGATAGGAGATTGATTCCATCTACCCAGCAGAGGAAGTGGAGTTTTGTGTGTATGACCTTTTTTTTTTTTTTTTTTTTTTAATCCCCGCCTTTAAGAGACATACTCCAACTTTGGAGAAAGTGCTGGGATTTAAAAAAAAAAAAAAAAAAGAAGGCAGAGACAAAATATTTATAGAGTATAACCCTGCGAACACAAGAAAAATATCCATTCAGTAACATGACTCATCTTTATGAAACATTAGTACCTGCAGCAGCACAACATCAATAAAGCACCAAACTGTAACAAACTGAAAAGTCTAACTCATGAGATGAATTGATTTAAAGATGTAAGATGTGACTATGATGTTAAAGATGTCACAAAACAATCAGCATATAACTGATGACCTTGGATGAAATATCAAATCATGTAATAAAGGTGGTACATGAAAAGCCTGATGACTAGTTTTATTATTGTTGGTCTTCACTCTCTGATCAAAGCTGAACAAACCAGTGTATGAGTAGTATCATCAAAAATCTGTACTAGAAAAAAAGCATATGTTCACATAAATGTGCATGCACACACACATTGCATGCATGCTCACGCACATACTTGTACACACACTCATGCACATGCAGACAGACACACACGCACACACACACACACGCACACGCACGCGCGCGCACACGCAGGCACGCACACACACACACACACACACACACACACACACACACACACACACACACACACACACACACACACACACACACACACACACACACACACACGCACAGGCAGGCAGGCAGGCACACACACACACACACACACACACACACACACACATACACATACACACACACACACACACACACATATATACACTTGTTCATCATTATCATCGTCATTATTTAGTTATGAGGAAAATATGCATACACACACACACACACACACACACACACACACACACACACACACACACACACACACACACACACACACACATATACACTTGTTCATCATTATCATCGTCATTATTTAGTTATGAGGAAAATATTGCATACACACACACATACACACAGACACACAGACACACAGACACACACACACACACACACACACACACACACACACACACACACACACACTCATTCATCATCATCATTATTTAGTTATTATGAGGATAATATCACACACCACTAGCAGCAACACTTAAAATCTGATCATGGGAATGAGGTCTACAATTACAAACATTGTAGACTAGATCAGTGGAATAACTGAAGTGTATGATTACAGGAACTGAAGACTGGATTATTGGAGATCAAATATATGATTACAGGCATTGTAAAATGGATGCATATGAATGACTGATGTGTACACAATTACGCCATACAGGCAATGTAGACTGAACAATTTAGTATGAATGAAGTATATGATTACAGATACTGTAGAGTGGATTTTTTTTTCTTTTATAAAGTGTTTGGGTAACTATCATTGTAGACTGTATTATTTGGAATAACAGGTGTGTATGATAACAGGCAATGCAGGCTGGGCTAAATTGGTACAAATGAGGTGTATGATTGAGATGCCGTTGACTGTATTTTGTAAAAATGAATTGTATGAAAACAGTCATTGCAGACTGAATTATTTGGAATGATGGGCGTGCATGATAAGAAGCATCGTGGACCGGATTATTTAGAAGAAATGAAGTGCCTGATGAAAGGTATTGTACAGTGAATTACTTGGAATGAACGAATGTATGATTAAAGGCGTTGTAGACAATGATTTTGAAAGAATGAAGTGTATGAGAACAGTTGCTGTAGAGTGGATTGTTTGGAATGACTGGTGTATGATTGTGTAGCACACATTGTTTGAAACGAAGTGTATTACTATGGTTTTTTTTTTTTTTTTTTTTGAACCGGGTTATTTGGAATGACTGTTGTGTATTGTTACAGATAGTGTAGACTGGATTATTTGAAATGTCTGAAGTGTATTATTACAGACTTTGTTAATGGGATTACTTAGTATGAAGTGCGTGTTTACTTTCATTATAGACTTGATTGTTCAGAATTACTGAAGTGAACAGTTACAGACAATGTAAACTGGACTGTTTAAAATGAAGAGTATGATTGCAGTAAGTTTAAACAGTACTGTTTTGAATGATTAAAGTGTATAATTGAAAGTATTAACTTTTTTTTTTTTTTGCTTTCCCATATTCTGCGCCACCTCAGTGGCATTGCACCCTCGCCACTGATTTTGACCTTCCATCCTCATGCATAGCCCAGTCAGGCCTGCCGCAGCCCCGGCACTGGCAATCCAGAGGGAGCAGTCAGTGTCAAGTCGTCAAGAGGCAACCCTCGGTAGGAGACACTGCACTGCTGCCAAGTCACTTCGGTGGTGTTCAGTGGCGCCTGTTCTGATCCTACATATGCAGGACACCACCTTCTTAGCCCCCTACTGACAACAATAATTGCTTAGTTGTGGAGCCAGCATGAGTGAGTTCTCCCCCATAGGGTGCCACCACGTCCGTCCAGTGACGACTGCCATGAATTTGCTGATACCGGTGACTTGACGGAATCAAACAAGGCCACAGACATGGAGAGGATATCAAAACTGAGGTCATCCTGAGAGCAGGGTATGAAGGGTCACAGAACTGGAGACTTTTTTGTTGTTGTTGTTGATCAAAGAGAACGAGGGTGATGAAAATGATGCTACGGATTTCCATTTCTGGTCTGAGACTGCATGACAGGGGGCTGTACTCTATGCTTGATTCATAATATATCCCAGCGTCAAACAGGCCCAGGAGATACAGACACCTGCAGGGCTGCTCAGAAAATTTGAGCAACACTCACAGAGGCGTAGCCATTTAGTGGATGAAACTCAAGTATGTGGTCCCAGTCTTCCCAACTGAGCCTGTAGCAAACTCAACTCTGGATAGGAGCTGGTTGGGGCAGAAATATTGCGCATGACTGATGGGAATCGAACCCATGGCCTCCTAGCCAGGAGCCCGCAACACAAACCACATCACCATGGTGGCTGGTGAAGTATCATAAACTTAATAGTTTGCAAGTGGGGTAGTCTTTGCTCCCATAAGGAAACCTAACACAGAGTAAACTTTTATTCAAGACTGGCACAGCCTTTTAAACTTGAATAAAGTCAGACAAATACAAAGGCGAACAATCTAATAGTGGGGGAAAACAAGCGCAGGCCAACAACTAAATTGTCTTCATAGTAGTGACTTGGCAAAACTTTGAACTTAAGGAGGGGGGGGGAGGAGGTTGAAGATGTAAAAAGTGGGAACATGAAATTAAGAAAATATGATGAAAACTCTTCACTGGCTGCATAAGGGAACCATCGCAATCCCTTTTCAAGGCAGATATATTTGTATTGCCTGCTCCGAGGCCTTTCATCCGCTGGGTTGGAACTCAACAGGGAGACACAGTTGGCTGTATCTGCGCTCCTGGCATCAAATAGAGACACACCACAGTCCATAATACCGTGGTGTTCTCACCACCAAGGGTGCAAAAAAGAATCCAATAGCACCCCCGAAGCAGCCAGCGAAGAGTAGTAAAGGAAACCAAACAAAAGTGTGGGGAGGAAAAAAAGTTGCTGAAAAACTACAAATATTATGCAAATAGTATAAAATGTAGGGGGCAATCTTTGAGCCTACACTTGAGGATCCACCCAAGGATGCAAGGGAGATCAAAAGACAAACACAAGAGACAGACAGAAACAAATACAAATAACCTCGATTTAATCAAAACGAAATTGGAAATGAAATGAGGCAGGAATCTAGAATAACTGAAATGTGATTACAGAAGCTGTAGACTTTTTTTTTTTTTTTTTTTTTTTTTTTAAAGGAATGAAGTGTATGACTTCATTTATGGGTATTGTTGACTGAACTTATGACTTCATTTATGGGTATTGTTGACTGAACTATCTGAAAAGATGTGACGTTTGATTGCAGGTGGTTTTGACTGGATTATTGATTATTCAGAAGGAATGAAAAACATGATAACAATCATTATGGACTGGATTATTTGTAATGGCTGAAGGAGTTAATCAGAGGCATCATACACTGGATTATTTGGAATGGCTGAAGGAGTTAATGAAAGACGTCATACACTGGATTATTTGTAATGACTGAAGGAGTTAATCAAAGGCAGCATACACTGGATTATTTGTAATGACTGAAGGAGTTAATCAAAAGGCATCATACACTGGATTATTTGTAATGACTGAAGGAGTTCATTAGAGGCATCATACACTGGATTATTTGGAATGAATGAAGTGTATTATTATTATAGGGATTGTAGACTGGATCATTTGGAATGATTCCTTGCGCTGTGGCTATACAGCATAGAAGCATGTCCCCTGCTAGGTGGATGGGGGATCGCCCTAATACTTGCGCTTGGGGGTGCACTGGATAATACGGAAGAAGGTGCCGTGAACCAGCATAGCCTGGGAAGGAAAACTAGATGTCCAAACCTGCACTGTATGGTGAATGTTAGCCCTGTACTAACAGGGTAACCAGACAACCATGAGCTGCTCTGAAGTCAGCATGCGTCGGCTGAGGCTGGCGAGCAGACCCCCAGCAGAGTCCCAAGCACAGAAGAAGACCAGACGCCGCACATCTCACCCAGTATGGCCAGTAGGGGGGGAATGACAGAAGTGTATGACGACAGGCTGTACAGACTGGATTATTTGGAATGACAGAAGAGTATGATGACATGTGATGTGGTCCAAATTATTTGCAGTGCATGAAGCGTATCAAAAACAGGCAATTCAGACTGGAGATTCCCTGAAGATGGAGTATGGCTGCCTTAATGGTGGGATAAAAAACGGTCATACAGACAAAACTCCACTCCTTTTGTTGGGGAGATGGGATTAATACTTGCCTGCCCATATAGGGAGTGTCCACAGGAGTATCAGCCTGCGTATGCAGAAGAAGAAGAGAAGAAGAAGACTGGAGTATTTCGAATGAATTATGTGTATCATAAACGGGCATTACAGATTGAATTATTTGGAATCAATAAAGTGTATAATTGCAGGCTTTGTAGACTGGGTTATTTTTGGAATGAAGTGTGTGCTTGCAAAAATGTACTCTGGATTAAAAAAAAAGAAAAAAAAAAGAAATGTTTGATTACAGGCATTTTAGACTAGAGAATTTGGAATGAAGGCCATGTTTACAAGCATTTTGGTCTAAATAATTTGGAATGAGGAGTGTGATTACAGGCATTTTGGACTAGATTATTTGGATTGAAGTGTATGAATACAGGGATTGTTGTTGACTGGAATATTTGAAATGATAGAAGTGCATGTTTAATGGCTTTGTAAACAGGGTTGTTTTAGAAATAGAATGAATGAAGTGTAGGATTATAGTTATAGGCACTATAGACTGAATTATCTTGAATGATGTGATGTATGATAACAAGCATATTGTAGACTGGAGCATTTAGAATGAATGAAGTTTAGTGTAGTATTGTACACTGGATTTTTTTTTTAATGAATGAAAGGTATGATTACACTCTGTGTATAATGAATTATTTTGAATGAATGAAGTGCATGATTGCAGGTAGCCTAGACTGGATTATTTGGAATAAATAAGTGTATTGTTGACCGGATTATTTGGAATGAATGAAGTGTATGGATTACAGACAGCACAACCTGGATTAAATAGAATGAATGTAGTAATTGATTACAGTGTACACTGGATTATCTGGAATGAACATAGTGTATGATAACAGACAGCGTACACTTATTATCTGGAATGAACATAGTGTATGATTACAGACAGTGTACACTTATTATCTGGAATGAACATAGTGTATGATTACAGACAGTGTACACTTATTATCTGGAATGAACATAGTGTAAGATACAGACAGTGTACAGTAGATTATCTGGAATGAACATAGTGTAAGATTACAGACAGTGTACAGTAGATTATCTGGAATGAACATAGTGTATGATTACAGACAGTGTACACTTATTATCTGGAATGAACATAGTGTATGATTACAGACAGTGTACATTTATTATCTGGAATGAACATAGTATATGATTACAGACAGCGTACACTTATTATCTATCTGGAATGAACATAGTGTACGATTACAGATAGTATATGATTATTACAGACAGTGTACACTTACTATCTGGAATGAACATAATGTATGATTACAGACAGTGTGATCTGGATTATCTGGAATGAACATAGTGTATAATTACAGACAGTGTACACTGGGTTATCTGGAATGAACATAGTGCATGATTACAGACAGTGTACACTGGATTATCTAGAATGAACATAGTGTATGATTACAGACAGTGTACACTTATTATCTGGAATGAACATAGTGTATGATTACAGACAGTGTACACTGGATAATTTAGAATGAACATAATGTATGATTACAGACAGTGTACACTTATTATCTGGAATGAACATAGTGTATGATTACAGACAGTGTACACTGGATTATCTGGAATGAACATAGTGTATGATTACAGACAGTGTATACTTATTATCTGGAATGAACATAGTGTATGATTACAGACAGTGTACACTTGATTATCTGGGAATGAACATAGTGTATGATTACAGACAGTGTATACTTATTATCTGGAATGAACATAGAGTATGATTACAGACAGTGTGATCTGGATTATCTGGAATGGACATAGTGTATGATTACAGACAGTGTACACTGGGTTATCTGGAATGAACATAGTGTATGATTACAGACAGTGTACACTTATTATCTGGAATGAACATAGTGTATGATTACAGACAGTGTACACTGATTCTCTGGAATGAACATAGTGTATGTTTACAGACAGTGTACACTGATTCTCTGGAATGAATGTAGTGTATGATGACAGTGTGATCTGGATTACTCAAATGATTACAGTGTACTTGGAATGATCTGGAATGAACATAGTGTGTGGTTACAGACAGTGTACACTAGGTTATCTGGAATGAACATAGTGTATTATTATGGATTGTGTACACTGGATTTCTGGTGGTAGTGAACAAAGAGAAAACTGTCCCAGAGGATTTACACTGTAAGGGAAATGTTTTGTGAATGAAGAGCAAAATGTCGCAGAGAATCCAGTTTGTGAGTTGAAATATTGTAGAGACAAAGAGAAAACTGTTTCAGAGAATCAAGTCTTTGGTGTCAAAGCAGTATGAACAAAAGAGAAAACTGTGCTGAATTATGACATAAGTGATGTGTCTTAGTTGGATACCTTAGAGTGGACTACCGCATTCAGTAATGGTGGGAATACCATGGAGTTATGAGTTACACGTCTGTGTGAGATGCCATAGGGGAACTAACACAGCCAATAGTCATGGGAATACCATGGTGTTATGGATGAGGTGTCTCTACTGGATACCATGGAGGGGACTGCCACGTGATATAGTGTTGGGAATACCACAGAGTTATAAGCGGTGTGCCTCTGTTAGATGCTATAGGGGGACTACCACAGTCGACAGTGGTAGAAATACCACGGAGTATGAGTGGTGTGTCTCTGTTTAGACTCCATATGGGGACTACCACATTCAAAAGTGGTGGGAATAGCATATAGAGTTATAAGTGGTGTGTCTCTGTTAGATATTATAGGGGGACTACCACAGTTGATAGTGGTGGGAATACCAGAGTTGTGAGTGCTGTGTCTCTGTTAGACACCATATGGGGACTACCACATTCCAAAGTGGTGGGAATAGCATAGAGTTATAAGTGGTGTGTCTCTGTTAGACACCATATGGGGACTGCCACATTCCAAAGTGGTGGGAATACCATGGGGTTATAAATGATGTGTCTCTGTTAGATACCATGGTGGGGAATGTTGCATTAAATAGTGGTTGAAATAACATGGAGTTATAAGTGGTGTGTCTCTGTAGGACGCTATAGGGACTACCACAATCAATAGTGGTGGGAATACACAGAGTTACAAGTGGTGTGTATTTCTTAGGTACCATGGGAGGTACTACCAAGGTAGTAACAGCTTGCTACTTTCAAGCTCTCGCAAAGAAAAAGGAAGAAAACTTGAACACAACTGTTTTTAAGTCCCCACACTTCTGTAACAATCATCAAGAGAATCTAACTGATTGGTCAAGTGTCAGTTGGACCAATCCTCTTGCAATTATCGCCTAATAAACTCGTGTGAAAGAGAGAATGCTTACATCACTGCAGCCCAGCCGCCTTGGCTTAAGGCTGTGTCAGGCCAATTGACATAGGCTAGAACATCAAGGCTACATCAAAATGTTGTTATGCTCTGAATAGTTAAGCAGGGATTGTCTTCAGTTGTGACAAGCTCCTAGCATAACATTATCAGTCTCCAAAATCCCCCGAAGTTGGAGTGTGGGCTGCCCATGTGGCAGGGTAATCAAAACGGTCACACACACGTAATGTTCTTATCCCCAGCTGAAGCATTTATAGCATAGTGTTCAAGTACTTTGGTTGTTCGGATGATCCCTGGAGAGTCTTTTAGCCAGGGTAAGACAACACCAACAACTGCAACCCAAGAATGGGGGGATGATGTCATAGCAACTGACTAGGAGACTGGGCTCAGAATGGAAGGTGACAGGTCTGATGATGTTGTATGATACATACAGCATGAAGTACACTCTAAAACACTGACTTGTTATTGAAACAAAGAAACGAAACAAACATACAGCCGTAAAGAGTGCTCTAAAACACTGACTTGTTATTCAAACAAAGAAACGAACAAACATACAGCCATAAAGAGTGCTCTAAAACACTGACTTGTTATTGAAACAAGCAAAGAAACAAACAAAACATACAGACATGAAGTGTACTCTAAAACACTGATTTGTTATTGAAATAAAGAAACATACAGTCATGAAGAACATTCCAAAGTACTGATTGGGGGGGGGGGGGGGGGGGGGGGGGGGGGACAGGGAGAGATTTGTGAGGGAGTTCAAAAATGTAAGTCTGCATACAAAACAAATCAACAGCAGCAACAACTACAAAATGAAACAAATTCCAGGCATAGCAGAACATAAATACTTCGTGCTTTTGAGGCTATTGATTTCTTTTTTATTACCACCATAAATAAACCTGATCACATTCTTTAAAATTTAAAACTTTTCACTCTTTAGCTACACATGTTGTGAGTGTTAAGGTCTGCAGTGTTTATGCATTATCTAAATGGATTTAGCAAAACCTGCTGTATGTAACCTGCTTAGGTAAAACTGATTTAGAAAAAAAGAAAAAAGATGGTTTTATGGGAATTTATCTATTCTTGTCTGATCGAAAAGTTTTCAGTTTACTTTACAGTTTGAATATTTGTACATGAAAAACAGAAGGAAAAGAGAGACTGCATCGGATGTGGCCCATTTTTATTTCTTAAGTGCAAATTTCAATACAAGATTTCACCCAGAGAAAATTTGAATACCCACAGATGAAGATCCAGTCTGGACTTTGTCTGTAGCAAGTCTTCATGGGGGCCAGAATAGCTCAGTTGGTAGAGCATCAGACTCCTGATCTTGGGGTTGTAGGTTTGCTTCTCCGCTGGGCATTTTGGTACAGGGGGATTTTTCCCTCGGAGTTAGCATTGGTTCTGACTCCATTCTCCATACAGTCTTTCGAATGAGACAAAAAACCGAGGTTCTGTGTGTGAACGCACGCACAGCATCTTGCACACATGTAAAATCCCATCACCAACTTTCGAAGAGAGGGCCAGTTTGGCGGTTGGTATGGATGACACATTACACATAGCATGCACCTTCCCTGAAGTTGGAGTATGGCTGCCTCATGGCGGGATAAAAAATGGTCATACACTCGCAAGTGACTGAATAATCAACTTGATGATTGTGGACACTGGAAAGAAGAAAAATGAAGAAAATGGGAATTATCGACAGGGGAATTACAAATTCATAGTGACTAGAAATTCAGCAGTAGCCTGACTGCCCTGCAGTTTTCATCAAGTTGTTCCTGGGGCAGGTGAAAGACGTCCTCAATAGACTACATGGAGAACTGGGCTGGTTACAACACCTGTACCCTGTTGTATCTGACTTTGGACGGAAGGCTATGGTGATCCATAAGAGACGTCATGGCATGCCTGTTACCTGTTGTTGTGTGGCAATAAACAGACATAGACCTGTTTTAAAGCCAGCTGGTTGTCAGTGTTGCCATGGAGGTCATGTTCTCACCCACATCTGTTTGTGTGTCAGCAGGTAGGTGCAAAAAACTGCTTCACCCAGTGTATCAAGACTGGGCGGAAAACATGGAATGTAGTCCAAAAGAAACACAGACAGTGGACTACTTGGCCAGTGGTGTGTCTCTATTGGTGACACTGGTTGGATTGCCGTGGCCAGTAGTGGTGAAAACATGACTGTGTTATGTGTAGTGTGTCTCTGTTGGTTATTTTGGTTGGACTATCAAAGCCAGCAGTGATGGAAATACCACTGTGTCATGAATGGTGTATTAGGCACTGTGGGGGAGGGAGGGGGACCATCAAAGCTGTTGCTAGTGAAAATACCAGTGGATCAAGGTGGCTGCAGGCAGTGGTAATGAGACAGTAGTGAGTTCCAGGTGGTATTTCTCTGTTTGATACTGTGGGTGGACCGTCACAGGGAAAGGTGGTGGGAACACTCAAGAATTGTAAGCAATTGCATCTAGCTAGTTTCATGCTTCGAGTGGACTGCCGTTGTGAAAGGTAGAGACACTATCGCAGAGTTAAAGGTGGTATGTCTCTGTTACATGCTATGAGCAGGTTCCCACCACTAGCAGTGGTGACAACACCATGAGGTATAAATGATAGATATCTGTTACATGCCATAGATGGACCACCATACCCAAAGCCAGGCGAGTTGCAGACAGTGTAGAATGTTGACTCCAGACAGGTATAACAAATGGTTCCATCAACCAGGTAGAAATCTGTGGGTCACCTGTGTTGTCAGTGGTAGATAATATCAGCATTTTGTCTTTCTTTTTCTTCTTTGCCAAGTCACTTTTACATACACGTTTTTTACATGCTTGTATCCACACACTCTCCCAAACATCCATGCATGTACACATGCCACAACATGCTCAACTTATAACATCAGTCTGTACACTCTGTCATGAACCCACCACCATGCAATCTTGAAGTTCATTTCAGGAAGCACATTAGATTTACATTGTGTCACCAGAGATACTTCTTAACATCTGCCATCTTTGGTGTCATATGAGGATGACCGATTCTCTCCCTTTTCCTTCAGTGTTTTTTTGTTTTGTTTTTTATTTGTTAGTTTGTTTTTCTTTCTCCCCCCCCCCCCCCCCCCCTTGTTTTGCCTGGCTTCTGATTGGCCAGGCAGTTAAAGTTGATCTTGGATTCTCAGATGTGCACAGAAAGATATTTTGGGTGGACTTCTCAGACACTGAAAGAAGGGGTTTTCATCAGATTAAGAGCAAATTTCTCGACAGGGATTTTGTACAACAGATTTCGGGTAAAAATTTCAGATGTAGACGAAAAAAGTTTGCAAAGATGAAGAATGATATGAATTTCTAAGGAATGGATTTCTTAAGTATATACAGAGGAATATTTTGCAGAGATAAAGAATGGATTTCTAAGATACGGATTTCTGAAGTATAAACAGACGGATATTTTGCACAGATACTGGGGAGAATCATCAGTTGTACAAAGGGAGGAAAGCATTGTGAAAGGAGGAGGAGGTGTTTGTGTGTGTGTGTGTGTGTGTGTGTGTGTGTGATAAAAGAACCCTGTAATAAAACTGCCTAATCTGCCCTCCCACTTAAGTCCCAACTTTATACATTTGGCATCATGTCATCTCTCATTCTCAAAAACAAAACAAAGTAACCTTGAAAAAAAAAGAAGTAAAGAAATGATGAACAAATCATGTGGGATCTGATGTGATGTAATTTGTCATGAGTGGAAGTACAGTCATCTTTCCTGGTCTTTTAGAATAGCTAATGTCCACAGCAAGGAACTGCTTTTTTTTTTTTTTTTTTTTTTTTTTTAACAAGTAATGGACATGTACGTGAGAGACTAGAAACCTTTTAATGAAAATTGTATTTTTACCATTATATCCCATGGCTTTGTTGTTTGTTGTTGTTGTTGTTGTCTTTCTATTAAGCAGTAAAGAATCTATGAGTTGTAATACAGATTTTGGTGCATACATGAATGCAGTACTGTTGGAAACAAGAGATGATTTTTCTCTTTTACCTTGTACGTTTATGAAATATCAGGTACTTATTTGATGTCTCTGTCACACACACACACACACACACACACACACACACACACACACACACACACACACACACACTCTCTCTCTCTCTCTCTCTCTCTCTCTCTCTCTCTCTCTCTCTCTCTCTCTCTCTCTCTCTCATGTCAAGGGAAACAATCCATACCCGGAAGGGGATTGTTTACAACCTTCAGAGTGAACTCCCTTAAATCATGTGATACGGTTCGTTCGCTGGGTGTAGAATTCGTCTGTCACAGAATCGGGTTATGATAAGAGAAATTGACTCGATTTTGTCCAGTCGGCCAGTTATCGTCTGTGGTAACAGGGTAGCCACTCCACCTGGACACACGAAAGGTATTGTCTCCAAACTTTTGCCATGTCTTCTTAATCTCGTCATGATACTGACTCTGAGTCATGCTACGTGATAAATAAGTGGGGTAGTCTTTGCTCCCATAAGGAAACCTAACACAGAGTAACTTTTATTCAAGACTGGCACAGCCTTTTAAACTTGAATAAAGTCAGACAAATACAAAGACGAACAATCTAATAGTGGGGGGGCAAAACAAAGCGCAGGCCAACAGCTAAATTGTCTTCATAGTAATGACTTGGCAAAATTTTGAACTTATGGAGGGGGGGGGGGGGCGGGGCAGCAGGAGGTTGAAGATGTAAAAACTGGGAAAATGAAATTAAGAAAATATGAAAACTCTCTTCACTGGCTGCATAAGGGAACCATCGCAATCCCTTTTAAAGGCAGACATATTTGTATTGCCTGCTCCGAGGCCTTTCGTCCGCTGGGTCGGGACACACACACAGTCCACAATACCGTGGTGTTCTCACCACCAAGGGTGCAAAAAAAGAATCCAATAGCACCCCCAAAGCAGCCAGCGAAGAGTAGTAAAGGAAAACCAAAAAACGAAAGGGTGGGGAGGAAAAAAAGTTGCTGAAAAAACTACAGATATTATGCAGATAGTATAAAATGTAGGGGGCAATCTTTGAGCCTACGCTTGAGGATCCACCCAAGGATGCAAGGGAGATCAGAAGACAAACACAAAGACAGACAGACAGAAAAAACAAAAATACAAGTAACCTCGATTTAATCAAAACGAAATCGGAAATGAAATGAGGCAGGGAACAGCAAACAATAAACAGTAAATAAGTGGGGTAGTCTTTGCTCAACACAGAGTAACTTTTATTCAAGACTGGCACAGCCTTTTAAACTTGAATAAAGTCAGACAAATACAAAGACGAACAATCTAATAGTGGGGGAAAAAAAACAAGCGCAGGCCAACAGCTAAATTGTCTTCATAGTAATGACTTGGCAAAACTTTTGACTTACTTAGAGGGGGGGGGGGGGGGGGGGGGGGGGGGAGGTTGAAGATGTAAAAACTGGGAAAATGAAATTAAGAAAATATGAAAAAAATATGATGAAAACTCTTCACTGGCTGCATAAGGGAACCATCGCAATCCCTTTTAAAGGCAGATATATTTGTATATTGCCTGCTCCGAGGCCTTTCGTCCGCTGGGTCGGAAACTCATCAGGGAGACACGGCTGGCTGTATCTGCGCTCCTGGCGTCAAATAGAGACACACCACAGTCCACAATACCGTGGTGTTCTCACACCAAGGGTGCAAAAAGAATCCAATAGCACCCCCAAGCAAAGCAGCCAGCGAAGAGTAGTAAAGGAAACCAAAAAGGGTGGGGAGGAAAAAAGTTGCTGAAAAACTACAGATATTATGCAGATAGTATAAAATGTAGGGGGCAATCTTTGAGCCTACGCTTGAGGATCCACCCAGGATGCAAGGGAGATCAGAAGACAAACACAAAGACAGACAGAAAAAACAAATACAAGTAACCTCGATTTAATCAAACGAAATCGGAAATGAAATGAGGCAGGGAAACAGCAAACAATAAACAGTAAATAAGTGGGGTAGTCTTTGCTCCCATAAGGAAACCTAACACAGAGTAACTTTATTCAAGACTGGCACAGGCACAGCCTTTTAAACTTGAATAAAGTCAGACAAATACAAAGACGAACAATCTAATAGTGGGGGAAAACAAGCGCAGGCCAACAACTAAATTGTCTTCATAGTAATGACTTGGCAAAACTTTGAACTTAGGGGGGGGGGGGGGGGGGGGGGGGGGGGGCAGGAGGGGGGGTTGAAGATGTAAAAACTGGGAAATGAAAATTAAATTAAAAATATGAAAACTCTTCACTGGCTGCATAAGGGAACCATCGCAATCCCTTTTAAAGGCAGATATATTTGTATTGCCTGCTCCGAGGCCTTTCGTCCGCTGGGTCGGAAACTCATCAGGGAGACACGGCTGGCTGTATCTGCGCTCCTGGCGTCAAATAGAGACACACCACAGTCCACAATACCGTGGTGTTCTCACCACCAAGGGTGCAAAAAAAATCCAATCCAATAGCACCCCCAAAGCAGCCAGCGAAGAGTAGTAAAGGAAAACAAACGAAAGGGTGGGGAGGAAAAAAAAAAAAGCTGAAAAACTACAGATATTATGCAGATAGTATAAAATGTAGGGGGCAATCTTTGAGCCTACGCTTGAGGATCCACCCAAGATGCAAGGGAGATCAGAAGACAAACACAAAAGACAGACAGAAACAAACAAAAAAACAAGTAACCTCGATTGTGGGGTAGTCTTTGCTCCCATAAGGAAAACCTACACAGAGTAACTTTTTTTCAAGACTGGCACCTTTTAAAACTTGAATAAAGTCAGACAAATACAAAGACGAACAATCTAATAGTGGGGGGGGAAAAACAAGCGCAGGCCAACAGCCAGTGAATTTTTCTTCATAGTAATGACTTGGCATCTTCAAACTCCTTGAACCCCCCCCCCCCATAAGTTCAAAAAAGTTTGCAAGTCATTACTATGAAGACACAATTTAGCTGTTGGCCTGCGCTTGTTTTTCCCCCCCACTATTAGATTGTTCGTCTTTGTATTTGTCTGACTTTATTCAAGTTTAAAAGGCTGTGCCAGTCTTGAATAAAAGTTACTCTGTGTTAGGTTTCTTATGGGAGCAAAGACTACCCCACTTATTTACTGTTTATTGTTGCTGTTCCCTGCCTCATTTCATTTCCGATTTCGTTTTGATTAAATCGAGGTTACTTGTATTTGTTTGTTTCTGTCTGTCTTTGTGTTTGTCTTTCTGATCTCCCTTGCATCCTTGGGTGGATCCTCAAGCGTAGGCTCAAAGATTGCCCCCTACATTTTATACTATCTGCATAATATCTGTAGTTTTTCAGCAACTTTTTTCCTCCCCACCCTTTCGTTTGGTTTCCTTTACTACTCTTCGCTGGCTGCTTTGGGGGTGCTATTGGATTCTTTTTTGCACCCTTGGTGGTGAGAACACCACGGTATTGTGGACTGTGGTGTGTCTCTATTTGACGCCAGGAGCGCAGATACAGCCAGCCGTGTCTCCCTGATGAGTTTCCGACCCAGCGGACGAAAGGCCTCGGAGCAGGCAATACAAATATATCTGCCTTTTTAAAGGGATGCGATGGTTCCCTTATGCAGCCAGTGAAAGAGTTTTCATATTTTCTTAATTTCATTTTCCCAGTTTTTACATCTTCAACCTCCTGCTGCCCCCCCCCCCCCCCCCCCCCCCCCCCCTAAGTTCAAAATTTTGCCAAGTCATTACTATGAAGACAATTTAGCTGTTGGCCTGCGCTTGTTGTTTCCCCCACTATTAGATTGTTCGTCTTTGTATTTGTCTGACTTTATTCAAGTTTAAAAGGCTGTGCCAGTCTTGAATAAAAGTTACTCTGTGTAGGTTTCCTTATGGGAGCAAAGACTACCCCACTTATTTACTGTTTATTGTTTGCTGTTCCCTGCCTCATTTCATTT
Source organism: Conus betulinus (assembly GCA_016801955.1). Classification (NCBI taxonomy): domain Eukaryota; kingdom Metazoa; phylum Mollusca; class Gastropoda; order Neogastropoda; family Conidae; genus Conus; species Conus betulinus. The sequence continues at coordinate 300,314 of JADBJO010001576.1, read as the reverse complement.
CCGATTTCGTTTTGATTAAATCGAGGTTACTTGTATTTGTTTTTTCTGTCTGTCTTTGTGTTTGTCTTCTGATCTCCCTTGCATCCTTGGGTGGATCCTCAAGCGTAGGCTCAAAGATTGCCCCCTACATTTTATACTATCTGCATAATATCTGTAGTTTTTCAGCAACTTTTTTCCTCCCCACCTTTCGTTTGGTTTCCTTTACTACTCTTCGCTGGCTGCTTTGGGGGTGCTATTGGATTCTTTTTTGCACCCTTGGTGGTGAGAACACCACGTCTCCCTGATGAGTTTCCGACCCAGCGGACGAAAGGCCT